>JASDQU010100057.1:463440-474490 GCA_032191745.1 Picea mariana | reverse complement strand
GGACTGTACGAAAATACACTCAGAAATTTATTACAGCAGTTACCTCGATTTTTGTGCCAATAAATGCTGTACGACAGCCTTGGAATGCATGCCAATACTCTCAGAAATTGCAACTGCTATCCTCGATTTCTGTGCAAAGTAAATACTGTATGGCCTCCACAAATCTGTACGGTACGGCCTATTCTTCCTTGCTGTCCATTGCCTCGAAATCCGTGCTGCTCTTTACTTTGGGATGCGTGCTCTCTTTCAGCAAATGTTGTCTCTTTTCTTCAGCTCGATCTCTCTCTTGCTCTCTCTTGTTCTCTCAACAAGAATGCTTGAACTACCCAAGAATGGGTGCGCCCTCTTGCCTTAGTCGACCTCATGAGGGAAGGTGAGGGGTTTTCTAATCTAACGGTTGAGATTAGATTAGATGGGTGGTTGAGATTTGGTGTCTCTTCACTGACCCTCACTTTAGTCATAAAGTTATCTTTTAATTTGCATCTCACAAATTAATTTGACTAGGACCCACATTAGGCACTTTCTCCCCTTTAGGCGCCTAGGGAAGAGAAACACTTGCCTTGGTACTTTATTTAATTTGAAAATTTAACGTCTATCTCAACTGATACTACATGATAATCATTTGGAGTACCATCTCAAGCTTGACTCAACTGAGTCCACAGGAGTACAAAGGTAAGAACCACACATCGACTCAACTCTCACAGAGGAGAACGATACACCCATCACATGGTCCCTCACAGGTCGACTCAACTCAGTCCAGAGGAGAACGTATCCTGGAGAATGTCACACGACGCTGCAATCATCAACAAAAATACCATGCAAGATCACCATAAAAGCTTCCAAGATTGATCCAACTTGCAAAAAAATCAGCCTTGTACAAGAGTGCGCCTCTCCATTTCAGCCAATAGCCCCTTTTAGGGCGCAAATTTCAGACCGCTCCTCTTGTGTGAGAAGTTGTGATGATAAAAATGAATATACTTTATGTTTATTTATACAAAACTGGTGACCTTTAATTAATTTCAGGTCAAATAAAGGTCGACCTGGCCAATTTACAAATAAATTCAAATTTGGCATAAATTAAATTAATTAGCATGTAAAATCATCCCTAAGGGTGACGTCATGCCCTTCTAGGGTGACGTTGGACCCCCAAGGTGGAAGGTTGGGCTCTAGATGCAAAACGTTTGGCCTCCAGAGGCCTTGAATGATGCCCACATGTGCCATCCAGCTCACAACTACCCTCAAAATGCAAACCCTAGGTCTAGATGATGTTTAGGGTCATGATGGTGACGTCATGGACTCTCAAAGGTCAACGTCCAGGTGGAAGAGCAAGATCCCCCTGGGTCTAGGTCTGCTAGGGTGTCTCCAAGGGCAACGTCCTTCTTTCTTCCTGGTGGAAGTCCTTGATGTCTTCTTGCCCCTGGCTGGGCTTACAACATCCATCTGTGGGCTTTTAGCCCCATGGAGGTCATTCCCACATGTCTACCTATCCATCGAGCAAAGTCCTTTAGCAACAACAAGTATGCCCTCCAGGGGTTCATAAGTCACAGGGATCATAACATGTAAATCACATCCAATAATTAAATTACCCAAACATGTGCATCAAACCCCCCTTTACCTAGACGAATGCTCAAAGACATTATGAAATTTAGCAAGTCAGGTTTGGAGACGGTCTCAGGGTGTCCTATTGGGCTAATCCTTCTTAAGTTTGGGGTGTTTCCCATGTGAGAACCAATCTAGGTCATGTAAGTGTGTGAGGTGGAGTGGGGTAAGTGTTTGGGCATGGGGTGCAGTTAATACAAGGAAATGTAGATCTTACCTGTGGGTGCCTTTGTAGAGGGCGAGTTGCACCTTGTCATAGATGCCATTCTTTCCTAGTCCATTCAATGCCTTTTATTCTTAGCTTCATTACTTTTGATATTTTTTCTTTTATGCTTCAAGGGAAGAGTTGAGGGACACTGCCCTGGCTTGGTGACCAGAGGTGACAATGTTATCCACAAGCATTTCACGGAGATGAGAAGGCTGGCTCGTGATGAGACCCCCTTTCTCTTGGCTATCCCACCAAGAGCCACTACCTTGGTTTGGTGACCAAATAGATGGTAGTGTCATACCGCTACATGCCCATGGTCATAATAGGCCGGCTCATGATGAGACCTCCCTTCCATCAACTAGTACCTTGAGTGTTTATGTATCTTATGGGTCCCCTTTTCTTACTGAGAAGCTTTTCATTGCTTTCTCGGGGATCCCTGGGCGAAGCATCTCAAAGGCTTCAACATTGGCTTTTAACTCTTTCCAGCTACTTTTACCCTCTGGGCCTTTAGCCCCTTCTTCCCACAAGGTAAGGTACAACCCTTCCTAGCGTAGCCAATCCCAATGCCCAGACAAGGATAGGGGAGATGGAAGGAATATGGATGGAAAGTGGTAAGTATGGAGGGAACGAATGATGAATTTTCACAGACCCACCCAGTAGCAACCCATCCTAAAGGGAAACAAACTTACTAGGGCACCGTGTTACCCTTCCAGGTATAAACGAGGCAAAGAGCATAATTTCCAAGAAAACGTCATGAAATGAAGAAGGATTCAATACAACATATTCAAGTACTTCAAAAATCAGAGTGATACATACCATGATACCTGAACTCATTACCTCATGGAGCAAGACTCACCGCTGGTGGGATGGATACTGCTGCTGTGATGAATGGACTGCATTGAAGAAAAGAGGGGCCCTCCGGGGCCATGCTCAAGTCGTCTGGCTCTCGGTACTCTAGGTCTAGAACCTGTGGGCCTCGAGATGTGATCTCCTTAGTTATCCCTAGGCTAGGGGATAACAAGTCTCACATCTCAAAGGCAAACTCCTTACCAGTCAAATGAGGTATGACATGGTCTCCTACCGCATCACAGATAGTCCTCTTTGCCTTGGTGTTCCTCTTCCTAAACTCTGCTACCACCAAGGGAGTAGTGACAGGAGGAAGAACCACTAGAGCCTGAACTATATCCCATAGTTCAAGATCCTCCAAGACAAATACAATCCTGGTCTTCCAAGGGAACCAGTTGCTAGCTCCTGCTAGCCTATCCTCTGTCCTCATCTGTGTCATCGACATGACTGCCCACTGAAGCCCAAACTGATGCTAATCTCTGCAAAAGAAAACAGCCTCACTCCGGTACACACAAGTGTGAAAAGAGTCTGTCCAAAACATTCCAAGAATTCTGCCCACTGTACAGCCTCACTCCTGTACACACAAGTGTGAAAAGAGTCTGTCCAAAACTGTCCAAAACAGTCCAACAATTCTGCCCACTGTATGCTCCACAAAATCAGCCAAAACTTAGCCCTTAGGCTCTGATACCATATAAAACTCTGAGGAACTAAGAGGCTGCCCAACAGGTCTGTCTTTGACCTGCTGTTGGGCTCTATGTTTAAGGTTCCAGAACTGTCCTTGCTGCTGTTTTAGGACAGCAAACAGGTCTGATATTTCTCTGCCTCAAATCTGCCTTCAAGCTTATGATTGAGTGCTCTTTTTAAGGTGCCCTTGCAAGTGTTTTCGTAACTGATGTTAGCACATGCAAATACCTTAAAAACATACAATACTCCTCTAGATCTTTTAACTACTTTACAGCTGATAAATTACTAAGCACACATGAAAAATGAACTCATAGTGTTTTTGGTCAACATGACCCTGGACAAACCCCCTGGGGAAAACCAGTTTGGAGATAGATGTAAAGGAGCAAGATCCTCCTCTTCTCTCAACTCTCTCAAGTGAAGAATGAATCTCATCCTTACCCTTTTGCCTCCTTTAGCCTCTCTTTGGCCAAACCTAAAAGATCAATGGCCTAGATTAGATCTAGCCAGGTCTAATCAATGGGTGAGATCTCATCTCATAAATCTCACTTGGAAACCCACTTTGCTCAAGTTTCCATAGTTTGCTTTATGTCTATTAATTCACCCACTTTGTGGATTAATCGTCACTTTCTGACTTAAGTGACAAATTTCACTTTGACTTAAGTGACTAAGTCAAAGTGAAATTAGAACATAAAGTAAAGGTATAAGGGTAATAGTCTCCCCCTTTGTGTTTAGAGGCTCACAAACACAAGGGGACCACTTTCCAAGGTACCCAAATTTCAACATCCTTGACATTGTTTCTTATTATCCCTTATCTTGTTTTTTTCTTTCTTTTTTCTTAGTCCCTTTTCTTTAGATATACATTGTTAAGCACGGGACTTGGGGCATTGGACTCATAGCGAGGTGCCATAGCTCAAGCTTTATTATTTTGCTTCTTTATCCTTGAGCTTATAGCTCTTAAGACGAGGCTTTCATCACGAGACTAGTAAATATAGACCTTGATGTATAACATATGACAAGACAACCATGAGTGGGAAAACAAAATGATTGGGAAGATGGAAAGTGTTAAGTATGATTTGGGATATGGACATGCTACACCTACCTAGGTGTCTAGTAGTATAACTCGACTCAAGAGATGACGACAATTATCTAAAGGAAAATTATATTCCCCATGGTACGACGAGGCAAATAATAAAATTATAAGTGTTATAATGTGTTATTAAATCGCACCTAATGTTTATCACTGTCACAACCATATAAGAAACCATATCACCATGTCTATGCAGGAAACCCACACATGAAACCATAGTAAAGCGACTGAAGTGAAGAAAAGAAGTAAAGTGCCATGACCATGTGTATGAAAGCATAGTGTACCATCTGCATGTGCATATGTGAGATAGCTGATATAACCTCAATGAGTCAATTGAGGTCGACTGGGCAAGTCTATTGTAAGATGAAACCATCATGTAGCAAAAGGCTGAAGGATGTCATGAATCTAAGCTCAAGATGACTAAGCAGGAGTGCTCACATCAAATGTGAACTGGAACACCACACTGCTGAAAGGGTGGCTCTGGTACTAGTTGCCTATATGTGATCACAATCTCCACGTACCATATGAGGGGGCAACACTGCCCACAGAAACTGGAAAATTAATTCTTCAAGCTTTGAAAGCTACAACCGTTAGTCTCTAAAAGAGCTGTAATCCAATGATACTCCTAATACCTATGAAACAGAGAGACAGACAAGAAGGCTGAGAATGTGTACACTGCAGACTGCCTGCTGATATGGAACCTTGCTGGCAGTCCCACCAATGGCTGACCCCCTTCACAGTGATTATACATCAACTAATAATAGATCACTGCAGCAGGGACTTTACATGTGAGATAGAAGCGCAAAGTAATCAAGATGGAATATCGAATCAGATTACCAAAAATCTATGGGAGTGAGAAGCCGGCATGTTGCTAGAGAAAGAGCAGACTTCCTGTTGAAGGGTGATTAGGGAATGCATCATTGGAAGTCCAGCCATGAAGATTGAGCCCCATCTGAATCAACTATCACAGCTATGTAATCATCAGCAGGCAGAAAAGAGGCCTCTCTTACTGCAGAGTCAGCCTCCGAGTTGTCTTCCTGAATATATGGGAAATGTGAAAGAAGCTGAATTTGCTCTTAATATCGAGTCCCTGGTGCAGGGGGGTTCAGAGAGATTTGATTAAGAGCATACTTTCCAGTTATGGTGTCTATTGCTACGTTGGAATCCCCATAAAGATTGAGAGAGGAAAGGTGGAGATGATTTGCAATATTTAGCACCACTAATGTCCCAATTGTGGTGCTAAATATTGCACATTATCTCCACCTTTCCTCTCAATCTTTATGGGGATTCCAAGGTGGTGGTGGATGCCATAGCTGGAAAGATTGCTCTTCATCAAGTCTCTTTGAGATCCCCTTCGCTGGGCACTTGGTACTCTCTTAGGCTAGTTACGTCCAAAACTAGAATTTATTTTGATTGGTTGCTAGGGGTCATCCAAGAGAGAGATAACATATATATCCTAATTAAAGTTCATTTTTAAAGGAGAAAATTCCATCATTAGTACTGTAACGGGCTGCTACCTAACTTTTAAAGTTGTTTCTTTTTTTATAATTGAAAGAGAAAGTTTGAAACAACTGTTTACTTTTGGGATTAGTGAACTTATAAATAAATATCCACCTTAAGTAATTACTACAGTCATTGTTTTCTCTGTGGTGTTTAACCATGGGGGCTTAGTTTGTTCTATTCCATTTCCAAAAATTTCATGAACGATTTAGTATTTACTATTTACCACAAGATTCAAAACTTAGGATATTATTTCTGATTGTTTTATAAGTTTAATATCTATTGATTCCTCGGCAGGGTGTTTTAATTTATTTTGATGGAAAGATCAAATGCTGGGGAGAAAATTGGTGGAAACAGCGATAGAATATCTTCCAGGGCCTTTGAATATGTTTTCTATTGCAGCTCACTTTTAATATCTGTAATTTTGCAGGAGAAAAACTTATTGAGGCTGAGAATGCAGGAGCTGATTTGGTCGGAGGAGAAGATTTGATTGCACAAATTAAAGGAGGCTTTATGGAGTTTGATAAATTAATTGCTTCTCCAGATATGATGCCAAAGGTGGGATTTGTCTTTGGAACTTAGGGTTGTTAAGTCTTGCTGGACCATCCAAGCATTAAATACATTCTTTATTTGAGACTTTTTTTAAAAGAAAATGGCTGACGTTTCATGTTATAATCTTTCTTTATTGTACCTGCTGTGATCTCATTATTCGTTTGCTTAGAATGAGTTAAAGACCAAATGATATCGAGCATAGCTGTTTCACAATGAAACCTTTGTTATTTCTGGAGATTCAGTATCACCAAAAGTCATAGAGTTTGCAACTTTCGATTACATAGACTGAACTAATATGTTGTTCTGTGAAAGGGAAATCAACTGTATTTATTTATTCTTAAATGTAAGCTTGAAGTTGACAGATCCAGGCAATTATATCCATGGTAGACAGAACATGACATTCATTATGCTGATGTTCATAAATTTTCTTCTAGAACATACATGTTCTGCATCTGCATTGGTTATCAATTTCAAACTAATTAGAGGCCAATTGTTCAATGTGCTATTGAATATGCGGAGGATGAATCAAGGTTTAACCAGTCATATGACCAAGATGTTTTGACGAATAAAATTTAATTCATGTTTTCTTGTAAGATGTTCTTTTTCATTATTGAGATATTTTTGAATTTTTCTGTTCAAATCAGAACAAAACATGGAAAGCAATTCAGAGAAGGTGACTTTATATTTTTAGGGAATGAGTGAATTTTTTTTTCTCATTTTAAGTTCTCAATCATGTACTGTCCTACTCTATTAGTTATGAGTCCTGGGGGAAGTTATGGATGATGGTAATTGGCAATTGGCAGGTGAATATTATTCTAGCATTTAGTTCTCGTGGTCTTCTGAGCTAATATGGCTTTTGCTCACACGTCTCTTAGTTTGCTGATCAGTGGTAATTTTATGTAGCTGCAATCTGCATATGTGTATTCATTGGAAGGTCTTTGCAGATTATGATCATTGTGTGGCATATTGTAGTTAAAAAAATTACCTCATCATGTTTTTGTTGTATGTTATTCCTTCCTATGTTTTAGTCAGAAAGAATACTTTAATGAAAGAAAGAAAGAAAGAGGAAATTTAATTAATGTCTGCAAATGACCAAAATAGGTCAATGGCACTCGAAAGTACAGCAATCTACAATTGGAATGCGGGATTTCCTATGGCAGGAATGCATAAACCAAGGTTCATGTCATGGTTTTGAATCTTGAAGACTTAGTGCAGAAGTCATGAATGCATCTAGATGTGACTTTTTGATGATATGAGCAGATAATATTTGTAGGTAACTTAGTGATTCCATGCAATATATGGTTGGACTATTTCTTTGCCATATTGTAACTAGACTACAGTTTCTAAGGTTTGATCATGGTAGCTTGTTTTCAAAAAACAGGACTGTTAATGTACACATAACATTAATAGTACATTAATCCACTGATGACTTCTTTGGCTCTTTTGAAATGTATTTTTGTTAAAAGCCTATAGAAACAAAGAACATAAGAAGCAGGAGAAGTATCATACTAAAACAAGATCATTTTTGTCTTTCTTATTGAAGAAGATTACAATATTTGAGAACTGAAATCCATTTCTTAGACATGACTGCAATGGAAATTTTGTGTGAGGGTATCATATGAAAATTAGATGATAGCTGCATATATCTGCATCACCGATAATTTCTCAATGTGGAATAATCTTCCTTGTTAAATCTATTAAGACTCGTCGTTTTGCACATGGGTAGGACCCTACTTTTGAATAAAGAAAATTTTTATGGAGTAAAAAGTCCGCATTCTCTTGCTATGCATTGACAATTTCTTCCTGTAACAATAAACAGTCCTTATAGTGCCATGAATAGGGTCTTATGTAATATAAATGATGATAAGGGAATGGGTTATCAATTCACATAAACATATCAAAGCTTATAGAGATAATGATGGATTGAGATTTTATAAATAATTAGCTGCAATGCAACTTCACCTGTTATTGTATCATAGACTAATTAGACTTAATATCTTACTTAAAGCAAGCATGATGCAGTGTTAATTTTCTTTTTCTATCTGCTGGAAATGCTCCTACATTTGATATGCATTGGCTACATTCAATTAATATATCCTAAGCTTCAGGTTTCTAACTAAGCCATAGTAGGATTTTAACTTCAGTGAATAAATTACCAACAAACAAACCTTAGATGAGGTGAATGACCTCCCTGTAGTAGGAGAAGATCAATGAACAATCTCTCTTTCTCTCTCTCTCTTTCTATTGCTCAGCACCAAGATCTCCAGTCTTTAGCATTCTTATTGTATCATTGTACTTACACTATCTTATCCTTTTGGTAGACTATTAGTTTATAGCTTTTTGCTAGGCAATTAGTTCTTTATCATTTTGCTTTCAGCATTGATCTAGGAGTTTGCTGACATCCTCTCTCTCTATTTCTCAGCACCAAGATCTCCTTTCTCTAGCATTCTCATTGTACTTACACTATGATATCTTTTTGCTAGAACATTAGGTCATAGCTTTTTGCTTTTTTATGATTTTTCTTTCAGCATTGATCTAGTTGTTGCTTTTGGATCCCAAATTGTATTTATACTAATTGTACCTTTTGGTTCCATTGACCTACTTTTGTGGTCATTTATGATTTTATAGACATTAATAAAATTGTCTTTCTTATTATCTATCTCCTATTATTCTCTTTTTTCTTCTTCCTTTCTACTACTTGTCTCTTTGAACTAAATAATTGCTTAACTAACTGTGCTTACAGGTTGCCAGTTTAGGGAAGTTACTGGGTCCTCGTGGACTTATGCCAAATCCCAAAGCAGGCACTGTCACCACAGATATTCCGCAGGTATGCAAAGCTGTTATTTTGTGGATGCTTATAAAGATACTATTAGTGTTATGTGTACTTTGATATATCAGAAATTGATATTCTATTTGTTTGTGTGGATTTTATAAATTTTTTGATAGAAAAATTCTATGTTATTTGGAGTTGTTTCCTTCAGCCAATCTAGTATGGTGGATCATAAGACTAATCCCAAAATGGATTTCTTCAAGTTGTTCCAAATGTCTGAAGGCTATTGAGGAAAACATATAATTTTGAAGAGTCCAATGAAAAGGTCACAGACCTGACCTTTTAGTAAATGCGTAGACATAGCCCTTGTGATCACTTGCATCTTCTTGCCTTGTTCCAATATGAAGCTATACTGTTTGTTGCCAATTTTATAATTTATCACAAAATCTTTGACTCGTTATCTTCAAAACAGTATTATTTTTGGTTCCTTTAAATAGCCAAGCCAAGATAATCCCCAACTTAGGAAGCATCTAGCTTCCTTACAACGATACATACCCTCATAAACAAAACCCATAGAAGGGGTGTCTCTATCAACCATGTGAAGCATATCAACAATTGGTTCACATACTTCTCACAGCGCTTCACAAAAAGCATTGCTTARAATCATAAATGATTTGTTCCACATTCTTCCCTTTAGATTCCTTTGAAAGGTGAGAACTTTCCCACTCATTTTTGAGTATAACATCTTTTATATTTATCTTTTCCTCAATGCTTTTCAGAGTAATGTAATATATAGCAGCGCTGACCTCATYGAGCTGCTACAACTCATCCTAACTCACAGATGTCATTAAACTCTGGAGTCAACACTGCCAAGAATAGAGGTTCAGTGCACTGATCTTAAGTGACATTTGGCTGTTTATACAAACTGCAATTTACATTCTTCTACTAGAGGGAATGAAGCCAACAACTCTGATACTGTAGCTGCTACTCTTCTTTTCCAACTACAACCCATCACCTGCCAGGTGTACCTTTCTTCATCTCAATAGATAATGATCTAGCATTTTTTTAATAACATCCAAGGCAGATCAAATTAGATGTTTACTATACTTCATATGCACAAGTGGAATTATGGCATTCAAGCCATACTTCTAGGTGTTTCAAGAAGATTATGTATGCTATTATTGCCATCATAAATCGTATCACCCTTCTTGTTTGACCACTTGAGCAGCACTTCGTTAGGATCCTTTCTCAACATATTTAGCAAGAATCCTTTGGCCAAGCATACTGCACCAGAACTTCAATACTGATTTGCACGTCATACTATATGCTAAATTGGATGAGGTTGAATCCATGCTTACTTGGAAAAATCTGTTATCGCACAATTTGTACTTTGATAGTAGGAAAGGTTAAAGAAGAGCAAATTGGCGTAAATGGAGACTAATGTTAATGTTTATGCCATTATTATAGTTCTTTGCATTTCAATAGATAAGAGCATCATAAGAACAAGATCACTGAGAAATACAAATTCACAAGAGACACAACATTTATCCTGGGAAACCCTCTAGGGGAAGAAAACCCAACAAAAACTTCCTTATCATAAATAGCTTATACAATGTTTAAGAGATAACTCAAACCAATACAGATAGTCCTCCCCAAGAGATGCGCCACTCTTCTTCTCCTCTCTCTGGTAATTGCAGCTTGCCTCATAAGAGAAATGAGCAAGTGAGTTGTGTGTTTGAAGTGAGGTGCTAGCCTCTTATTTATACAAGATTGGCACGTGTGAAAGGTCACAACTGGCAGGGCC
>JASDQU010100057.1:422876-455605 GCA_032191745.1 Picea mariana | reverse complement strand
CAGCGAACCATCAAGGAAGTGCTCGTACAGTGGAAAGATATGACTCCAGCAGATGCCACTTGGGAACCAGCTACCATTCTGCAGCAGTTTCCACATCTCAAGCCTTGAGGACAAGGTTGTTTTTAAGGGGGCGGACATGTTAAGGTCCTAACCCGCACATAGGTAGATCAATGTAATCGGATGTAATAAAGGTCAATATTAATAAGACCTTTCAATAAAATAGAATAAGGCAGATGTAAGAAGACCTAATAGAAGCTTCCGCTTCTAGAAGGATCTTCCTCTAGATGCTTCTTTTTAGTATAAATAGGAGTCAAGGGTATGAGAACCCTAGCTTGGATATTATTGTAACATAGCTCTGCTCGATTGGAGGTTTCCCCCTCGAAGAGGCCTGTGAACATTGCTATCTGAATCAAGTGTTATTTCTATTCAAGTGCTATTTCTGTTGCTATTTCGTATATCATTTCTGTGTATTGTGAAGATTATGATGGATATTTTACTGTTATTCTGTTATTTCTAGCATTTCGTTCCTGTTCTGCATATTTTATATATCTGGTATCTTGCAGTGGCTAAGAAAGGTAACTGTCTATTCACATGCGGGTACTGGTGACTTTGGGGAGGGAGTCCCATCGACAAACCAGTGGGACCATAAGTAGTCTGCATATAATGCGAAGACCCGGGAAGATTCGGTGGTTGTTGTGGAGGCAAGTAATTCATGGGATTGTACCCTTGAACATGGGCGTGGGGTTGAGCGTTCAAGCCACAAATAGGATTAGATGTACCTGGATATGGTTGGCCTATATCAGGAGGTATAACGGATGTAGCTGGAGGCTGTTGCCCCCCAGTCGATTGAGGATTATGTTGTATCAGATGATTCCAATACTGGGCCAAGGATGGAGGTATGTTTTGTCCATAGGGTGGGGTCGGTGGGGGTTGTCCTCCAATTGGGGGTTGTGTTCCAATCGGGGCTTGTGTTCCAATTGGGATTTGGGTTCCAATTGGGATTTTCCCTGCAAGGGGGGGTTGAGTCAAGCCTCCTTGGTGAAATTGTCCACCAACAAAAATCTGGTAATTTGGTGTGAATGATGGAATGGTGCCACTAGGATCAGTTCCTCCGATAGAGTATGGAAAAGGTCCTCTGAAAGGGGGTGGAGGAAGTGTCGGAATGAAACCGGGAGGAGAGTGCCCAGAAGAAGTGGGACCACTAGGAGTTTCGTATGTGATTTGCGTAGGAACGAGAATAGAGGCATTCAACACACGGTATCTGGGTGGAAGTGTTGGGGTGACTCTGGGCAAAAGCGGTGTGCCAATAGGGTCTTGGCTCGCCATGTTAATCCCAGTGTGAAGACTCGTAGTATCTGTGTAATGTACCATTTGTAAAGGGAGATTCAAGATGTGGTCAGCTCGCGGAGCTTCTGTACCAGGAAAATAATAAGTAGTAGTAAAAGGTACTGCGTCTAGATCAGATGTTTCGGGTAACGCAGGGGAGATGGTGATATCAACGCCTGCTCCTGAGCCAAAGAGATCCCGTATAAAAATGCTAGTAGTCCAAAAAGAATCTTGACCCTCAGGTCTTGGAAAAGGTCCAGTCGGTGATCCATAAGACAAAACAACCAAGTCTTTGGAATAATTCACTCGCATAATATGTCTCTTAGAGTCGGGATGAAGTCGAAAGTCCTCTCGAGAATTGGTAATTCAGAATCGTTCTAGAGAGTCATTTCTTTCCACTTGTGGAGTGGTGACGTCTTGGACTTCACTCTGTTGAGGAGAGCCCTCCGGTGAGTTGGTAGGAAAGGGTTGAGAACCTTCTAGATTTTTTGGGGGTAAGCCCTGCATTCTACGTGAATGACGTGGAGGTTCAATTGTGAACGAGTTAAAAGCTTACGAAAAAAATTCTATGGTCAACTTGGGTAAACAAACGACATGCGCTAGTAAAAAATCTAGGAAACAACACCAAGAAAACAAGACCTTCTAATTCTGAAGTCACTAGTTGGTGATGAAATCCAATGTCGCAACAACGAGATGAGAAGGGGCTGGGCTAGGGTGGAAAAGTTACGTTGACAACCTGCTTAATGGACTTATGCCCTAGTGTAAGCTCCCACACATAATCATGGGTATACTCTCCAAGGAGCCCAAGTTAGTTTGGCCAACGTCGATTCTAGGTACCATGAAGACTTGCCCCTTCACAGTCACCTTGTGTAAGACCCTAAGAAGATAGGCCACTAAGGTTACCACCAACAACAATAAATCCTGGGGAGACAGTGGACAATCCGATCCACACACAAGGGCAGGGTATCTAGCCCAAAATCAACTTGAGAGGATTCCATTCATCATTGTGGGTATACCTTCAAGTGACCCCCGTAATACGTGCAATCTCTACACCGATATCAACAAAGCAGGGTGAGTAACTCTGTCAATATCAATGCGACCTCGGGTTTGACCCTTGTGTGAGAAGGGCTTCCTAGGACAAAATGTTGCAAATGGAATTTGACACTCCTTACCACAAGATGTTATTGTGTGTTTTGTGCTTTGGAGAGTGTATCTCTCTGCCTTATTCCAAAGCTCTAGCCTAGCTAATGTTGGTGTAATAAAGTCCTAGAAAAGAGTTACTAGTTAAATTTTAAAATCCGCGCGATATTATTAAAGACTGTTGTTACTCAAAGGAGATGGAAATGAAACCGATGTTGTGTGAGACTCTGACCCAACAATTCATAGATAGGAATGAAAAATATCAATTCTTGTTCGATGAATCCTATTTATGGGAGGGAAAGAGGAGTTTTCTAGAACAATCTTGAACTACGATATATAATCTTCTTTGAAAATTAAATATCAACAAATCACGACCAATGCCAATTCTCTATTCGTTCTATTTCAACAATTGAATGCCAATATTTTCAAAATAAAAAATTTCTTTTAAAAAGAAAAATGTTTTTTAATTTTCAATAGAAACCACACAATGGTGGTGAAACTAAGAAAAACCAACAACTAATGAAAAGAAATATACAACAAAACCCAAACCAATCTTTCAATGAAGACAAACATAACAAGCAGACAAGACTAGTCTTTTCAAATGCATGAGGGCAACAATTTTCCAAGTAATGAGCAATTGAGAAAGACAATTAATCCCAAATTTTAAACCGATCATCGGCTCCCAACCAAACAAGCACTCGGATTTCAGGACCAGAGATTATATCCTTGTTAAGAAAAGGTCAAGAGATAACAGTTGAGAAAAATGAACAAGAAGAGCTTTCGATTTCCGAAGACTAATTATTCACAAAATCCGAAGTCAAGAAACAATCAATCAGTGGTCTAAGAAGTTCTCTTCAGACACACATACAAGTTTGGGCATCTGAGCAGACAAAAGACCTTAATCACAAAATTTTGCAAAATGGGTTCACACGCAAGTAGTAGTGTACAGTGCAAGAATGGAGCATTCTCGCAGGCTGGCCACAAGCAGAGTGCGAGATGTTCAGACTGGACTGCACAGTAGGGTGCAAACTCCAATAGTTCTCGCAGGCAATAAAAGGGTTCAGTGCGAGAATGATTAAAACTAAGAAAAATTTGGAAAAAAGACAAAAGTTTTGAAGGAACCTCTGGATCCAGAGAGTTTGTCAGGGTCTCTTTAAGACTCGGAGATTGATAGAAATGAAAAATGGTAAGGTAAGAGCAAATGGCCAAGGAAAAACACCAAAAATCACCAAAAAATGGGTTGCAATCCCCAGTGGAGTTGCCAATTTTTTTAACGGACTAATCAATAGGTACGGACACTAACAGATCCATCTGGATCTAGAAAAAAATAGGACAGGACACGACTCTTTCCCTAAGTTGTAATCATTGAATCTGCTAATAGGGAGGGATAAGTGGCATACCTTGATATCACTTCCTTAGGTCTCTGTTGCTCCCACTTTGCTTCGGTGCTCTCGTGAGGTCAAGTCCAAGACAACACAAAACAACCAAAGTGAATATAACAAAATGTATTCAATGTCAACTTATGCATATGATCAAGGAATTACACAATAAAGTAAGAGTGACTTTATCGGAAAGGGACATGTCGTTGTATCATATTAATTGAAATTAGAAGATACAACTTGATCGCCTTGATGTCTCAAGCTTCCTTTCAGTGACCCTTGGTTCCAACACACACACTTTCTCTGTACTTGCATGAAAAATATCCAATTCCTCTTGATAGACCAACTAGAGCCTTCAAGCCTCTGTCCAAGCAGGGTTCTTCACACAATTCTTTCACCAATTCTCCATTCAATCTTGCTTAACTTTTTCCATGAGAAACCTTTCAATATATAGGAGAAGGAGAGATGGTTACATGTATGAGGATGATCCCATCAAATATGAGAAGTTAGTAAAATGACAACCATATGAATGCCAACTCATTTTCTAGAAGATTCCCTTCTAGAACCCTCGAGACCTCTTCTCTTTTCCAAGCTTGAAAACAGGTTTGCACCCTGTGTATAGAGCAAATTGCGAGAAGTTCACACCCTAAATGAAGGTGGCCTGTGAGAATGAGGGATTATCTCACCCTAGGCTATAGGCAGCCTACGAAATCACTTTGAAAATATGTTTTTGGAAGGAGACAAGATCCACTTTTCTCAGGCAAAAAGTCCTTGTTGGGAGCCTGAATACACCATTGTTAATACATCACCAAGATGACCAAAATCATGTGTAACAGGAGGTTGACACCTATCAAGGAGGATTAAAATGGCTTCTCAAGGATCATTTAGATGTCAAGGGACACCATCAACTAAGATTTATCTCCATCAAAGGCCTCATGCATGAGGTGGAAACAATTTATTAATGACTACCAACAAATTCCTGAAAATCAGCACTTTGTTGGATTTTTGTCTCTTTGACTGTTGCCACCTATCTCCAAGGATTAGAATCCAATGGAGCAGATGGGATTCAACCTACTTAGGTTATTTGGATGCTATTTTCTATTTAAAGAGGGAGATATCTCTTGGATAAGGGGGAAGGATGAGCCAAGAGAGGCTAGAGAGAGTAGGAATAGGCAGTTTTATGTGTGTATTCATTTGTAAGCCTGTGGGAATTTTAGGATTGTAAGCATTACTGCTATTGCAGACTCATGAGAACTGTGATTTCAGATTGTGACTCTATGTCTATATTTCTTCTTATTTGAATATATTGCAGATTTAAGGATCAAAGGTTGTCAACGATTTATGGATCCCTAAGCAGTAGAGGATCTGTTGTATTTTGCCCATCAGTCATTGTTTATATTCAAGTATTTGTTGATTCATTAAATTGAGAGGATCTTATTTACTGAACATTCTATCTTATTCTTTCCTTCTTCATTTCTTCCACCTATCAGCATATAATCTTGTTTTCTATTAAGCATCTTTTGTGCCTTAGATGAGTGAGATGTTTGTGACTCCATTGCCCATTGGTGTAGCCTACTGATATGCAGTTTGATGCCCTCTCTCTTTCTTTATCCATCTTGTTGATCCACCTATTCAAAACCAAAGTTATCTTTTACATTATGATGGGTGTTGAGCTTACAATTTAGCAGTCAAAGTGTGACTTTCAGTGCTAACAAGTGGCTCCTTGGAGGAATTCCTTCCTTTTGAACTGTGTGACTTCCCTGTTGACATTTCCTAGCCTGGGAATCCCTTTCCAGGTGGAGTTTAGTCCCAGCTCGGGGGTGACCCACTACTGAGAGTGATGAGAAGTGTGGTTTATGGCTAGGAGGTTCATGGAAGGTATGCACGCGGTTGGTGGTATTCTGTTAAAAGATAAGTGCCACTTCTATGTTCATTTACATGTTGTGTAATTGTACATGTGATATAATTGATGAGTAATGCCTAGATATATTGTATATGATGTATGTGTAGGCTTACTTTTATTTCTGCATTAATATGTGTATTATTAGATATGTCATTTATATATGTTTATATATAGGTAGATGATAATTTTCATTTCTATGTTTATATGGATGTGTATGATGTTTCTACAAGTATCTATGTGTGGCATAGCCTAGTAGATTAAGGTTGGGGCTGTCACAAAATGATATCAGAGCATGAAAGTTTATTTTCGTGGCATGGCCCAGCTTTTTGGTCTATGGTCGGGGATGTAGCCAAGATATAGTTTATTAGGTATCATTAGTCGACAAAGGTTGATGGCCCGAGACGTTACAAATGGTATCAGAGCGAAGTTTCAACACTGAGCCTGGATGGGCCATGAAAGTGGAAGTTGAAGAAAAATTTTCAGAAAGGAATTGTTGTTGAAATGGACAAAATTGAAGTTCAGAGCTCAGTTTTCGACATTGAGCCTGAATTGGGCCGTATAAGTGGTTAAGGAATCAAAATATCAAAGCAAATTGTTTTCGAGAGGGACAAAATTTAAATTTCAGAGCATCCCAGAGTGCCAAGAGAAAACCTTGGCCGTGTTTGGAAGCTCAAGAGGTATAGCGGTTCAAGAAAGACAACATAAAAAAGAGACTGCAGTAACCGTGGTTTTGGAACCGCAAGGTTTGAAGTTGGGTCATAAGATCTGCATAGGGGAAAGGCCAATGTTTTCCAGCCGTCGGATCTAGAAAAAGGTGCATGAGAGTTAACCTCCAAGTCCTTTGGACTTCATGACTTCGACAAAGTTTATGTGTTATAGAGAAAAAATGGGTCAAAGCCCAAAGTTCTGAAGTACCAGAGTGGATCTATGTCGTAGATATGGGAAAAAGTGCTTGACCATTGGATTGGATGAAAACAGATCAGAGCCATTAGATCAGGCCAAGAGAAAGAGGTAAGGTGTTGTGGTGAAGAGAAAATCTCAGTCGTCAGATTGGAGCGCAAGTGATGGTGAGTCATAGATCTCACGACAGTTCGTAAATTCATCACTTCGGGAGAAATGGACTGTGATAGAGAGAAAAACTCCCGAAGTCCCAAAGTCTGGAGTTAATCTAAACTGTCCATCAAAGGATACACATGTCGACAGATTGACTCGTTTGGAAGTTCGACGTTTGGGAGAAACAAAGTGTAAAATCTTCCGAAGTCCCGAAGTGATGTGACTTGCTGACATCACCTGAGATGACATGGACACACGAGATGTGTGCCACGTGTCAATGAGTTATGTACCCTTCAAAGATTGATTATGCCAGTTATAACGTGACATGTGTCACTCACCTGATTGGGCCACGTGTTCGCTTCTAGTATTCTTCCACGTGGTACTCCCCTCAGGTATGGTCGGTGGGGCCCCTGATGGATAACACAAAGAAGATGACCTTGGTCAAGAATTGTTAAAGTTTGAAGACTCTCGAAGCTCCGGAGAGTGGATTAAATCATCATTGTTGATAGAGGAGGGACACACGACAATAGATATCGTAATCCAGATACTTGGTACTTCAGAGGATTCAAGGAATAGATAGTTAAGGTCGAGGACTCCCGAAGGCCGGAGTCCATATAGACCGTTGATCAGGAGAGGGTACGTGGAAATAGATGCAACAGTCTAGAGACTTGGTACTCCAGAAGGTTTGAGAGTGTGGATAGTCCATAACTCCTGAAGCTCTGAGTCCCAGAGTTGATCATGGTCGTTGGTTAGCGAGAATGTGCAGTCCGTTGATTTGTTGTTTGTGAGTTCGCTTGTCTGGCACTCTGGCGGACCTGTAGAACAGTGATTTGAAAATTTTCAGAGCCATAGTTTCGTAATAGATCTCATTCATTGGATGTTGGGAAGTCATGGACCATCGATCCACCATTCTTTGTGAGTTCTCCAAATTAGGCGCTCTGGGGAATTAAAGGTTTCAGGTTGCGAGAACCCCCAAAGCCCAAATTTCTAGATCCCTAAGGTCTCAAAGCTCCATATAGGCACCTATCAGACTAGCGCTTGGTCACAGCTTATGGTCACATGATATTGGGGGGCAAAGAAAGAGGGCTAGTGCCCATAAATTGTTTTTAAGAACATAGAAGGGCTTAGAGATAGAGCCTGTGGGGTCCATGATTGAACAGACTTGCATCAAAAGAAGTAAAGAAGGTATGTAAACCTAAAGAGAGGATACAAAAAGGATCCAAGAGCTAATTCGACTCTGTGAAATAAAAACAGTTGTACAAAGATCGTCTTCCAGAAAGCACCATTGTACAAACAGATATAACTTTCTTCTCAAGATTTTGAATTTAGAAAGGAAGCAATCATTGGAAAGGTCTTGGAAAGAGGATTCCAGGTATTCATCCATCTGCGATACATGATAATTCATGAACCATAGGTTCATATGGAGATGCAAAGAATTGGAATAAGGAAGGAAGGTTTTATGGAATATGAAAGAGTTTGGAGATAAGATGTGACATCTCCAAGGATCAGTCCCACAGTTGGCGATAGCACCTCCATTATCAACAGAATGTGCAATGGAAGCATGGTATAAAGGTCATCAAATATGGCATGATAGAAGTTGAATATGCATGTGAGAAGGCTAAATCAAATTGCTTCAAGAAATAATTTGGTGTTAACTAACCAAGGTTACTCAGAGAACATGAATGGAATTATAATTTGTTCATACAGGAGTTGGATCAGAGGAATCCAAATAATAATGGAATGTTGAAAATTAATATCAGCATAATATCTGGTTGCAAGTATGAAAGGTTCACAAGGAAGGACTCCTCGATGGAGTCAATTCCATGAACATCCTAAGATAATGGAAGAAGAATTCATGAGATAGATTTCAAGTCAAGAATAATTTAAAAGTGAAATTATTTCTAAAGAGAAAACAAAAAGTTACCTGGAAGAAGAAAATGGTTCTATGCATGGGTTTGAATATAGAGGAGATGGTGCCTGACAATAATCCATATTAAGTGAAATAGATCCATGAATGGAAACCAAGAGGTTGTAGGTATCACTTGAAGCTATGATGGTAAGGTAAAACAAGTACTTTTAGTTAATTCCATGCAGATAGCAAAGGAGGCATATGTGCATCCTTACAGTACACTAGAGATTGGATAGGCAAGTCAAGTTTGAGGCTAGTTGGAAAAGAGAAGAGAAGATTACAAGAAACCCTAAGTACTAAAGTATTCAGTCAAGAAAGGGCTGAAGGAGTTCAGTTCCAAAGAGTAACTGGATATTGAAGATCCAAAGTCTATAAGACATCATGTTTGGAATTATAATTCATCCAAATATGAGTTAGGATAGTAGGATCGAGGGAATAAATGAAAGTTGAAGGTTAATATCAGCTGAGTATTGGTTGTAAATGCAAAGACCGCCAAAATTGATTTGGTTGGAAATGCAAAGGGAAGCCAAGGGTGATTGGCTAGAAAGTGCTCAAGATAGAAATAATCATGTACAATGACTACAATGAGAGCACAAGAAGATTAAGGAATCTGGGAAGAATTAAAGACTTGTGGGATCAACAAGGAAAAGTTTTATAGGGAGAAAGAAATTGTTGCAATTTCTGTGGTAGCAAGTATGTTATGGCTTGTTGGGACAGCTAAAGAAAAAATGCTTGCATGTTAGCAAAGTGTTGTTGATGATGTTGTTTCATATGGAAGGAACCAACATAAAGCTAAAGTATTGGTTATAAGTCTAATAAAAGAAGCATGAAAGCTTCTACTGTCATCAACTAATCAGGTAACATCAAAGTCGTTTAATGGCAGCTATGCAGGTAAGTATTCTCTTTTGAAATTATGTTACATAATTGCCAAAGGGAAATTCAGGTAAGAAATTTCCCTAATTGAATTTTTATGATACAAAGGATAGTATTATTTGAATGTATTAACATGAATAAGATACCACTAGATGTGGTAAAGGCTAGAGGCATGTCATAGTTATCAAATATTTTTAAATTTTGAATGCACACACTGACATAATAGAATGTTATGTTAATTTGGATATGAGGTAATAACCAAAGAAATAAAAGATAAGAACTTGTTATAGGAATGAATGCCAGTAAATCTAGTCATGTATGAGACCAAGACATGGTTGGATATGGAAAAGTATGGATATGTAAAGGTTATGAACCACATAGGTACTAAAATATTCCTACCTTTAAATAAAACTTGGACTGCAATCTTTTTTCTAACACTAATGAACACCACAAGATTATATTCTTTGTGTAGTGTTCTGGTCGAAAATGAAGGCATCCAATTAATTGGGAAAACAGTAGGAAGTGTGTGAGGAATGTGAGAGGACATTGGCCAGAATTCCAACTTATGGATGGTGAGATACATGAATGAGATAAATAGAATTATGTAATTCAATGCAAGATGCATTGAATAAATATGCATTGAGAATTGCACTCATGCATAGTAAGTGATAGAATTGTATACTTGAATGCATTTGTTGAATGTGTTTTGTAAGCACATGCATATATATTATTGCATGAAAATAATTGTTACTAACAACTGTAATGTTGTTAACTCATGAAGTTAAGGACATTTCAGGAGTTGTTAGATATTGCAACAAAAAAGTTGCAAGTCAAGTATTCATGTAAGCATTGACTACAAAAAAAAAAAATTGTTCAAAAAAAAAAAAGTAATGAACTTACAGATATTAATTATGAACATGCATATGCATAGAATGATGAGTCATTCTATTTGATTAAATTGTTTGGTAATTATGATTGAGTTTCTAGGTGCAGGAAATTCTAAGATCACTGCATATGGTTTTGTACATATTACAATTGAATTATGATGTAAAGAAAATACTGACAATTGTTAGTTGTATGCAAGAGGAAGCATTTCAGGAAAAAAAGATATGCAGTTTGGTTCTTGTGGAAAACCGAAAGGAAGGTTGCACTCCTAATATGGCAACAGATAAGAAGAATTATGAAATAAAATCTCATGTTTTGGGGAAAATTTGAATTCCCTTTTGAACTAAGTTTGAGTTCCTAAATGAATTTCTTTTATGTTCTCTCATGATAAATGCATGTGGGTGATGCAGATGAGATGATATTGATTAAAGTTGGAATCTTGACTACAAAGAGTAGCTTGGGAAAGATGTTGATTGGAGACAATGGATCTTACCCTGTGGATCCCTTGTGGATCTGGGTGTGTGTACACTTCTCCTTGGGTTGCCTTGGATAAGGTTGGAGCACTGGAGGGAGAAGTGTGGGGATAGGTTCCCTGGTATGAGGCTTGGAGGGTACCTGGAGGCCTCTGAGGGCAGTTGGAACTTCTGGAGCCACGATGCTCTGATACTTCTTTTCTGGCATGTGTTGGATCCTTGGAAGGAAGGTGCATACTACCTTGGGTTGTACATGCATGTGGGGAATGAGAGACCGTTGGTTGGACCGTGGCTATCTTGGGAAGCCATTTCCCTAATGGAGTCATAGCCCTTCTCATGGGTGGAAGGTCTTCTCAATCAAAATATAAGTATCAATTCTCTATTCATTGTATGTTGTGTATCTTGTATACAGGTTATAATGTTATTAGAATTACTTGTGTATATATTGCATGTATGTTCTAATGTTTATTCTGAATGAATAGGTGTATGAGCAGAGTGTTTATGCCTGTGGAGTCATAGCCCCTATTGAGAGTTTATCAACAGTGAAATCTAAAGCTGGGTGGAATGTCGTGGATCTATAGCCAGTCAGTGCTTTCAATGAGTTTTAATTGAAGCATGTAATAAGGAACAATAAGTTGAATTCTTTCTTTAAGCAAATCTATGGAATAGAGAAATTGAATTTCAGCTGCAGTATGAACACCAGAATTGGTGCTTGAAAGTAGAGCACCAGGTGGATAACAGGCTTCCAATAGCTAAATCTTGAAGCTTTTTGAAGAATTTTTGAATTGTATATGTATAAACAAGTTGCACTAAGGACAATGCAAAAATAAGGGGAGATGATTGTAATATCCCCAGGTAGAACCCCAGTTGTAATTATGAATTGTAAACATGTTTGATAGGTTGGTGAGCCGAGTTATAATAATCTAGAAGGATTATGTGTTTATTAGGCCGGAGAGCCTTGATGTTAAGGCCATTAAGCTTGATTTTTGTATATGTAAATACTCACATCATTAATATAATTACATCGTTGTGTGTATACCGACCACAAAGAAAGATTTATGGGGAACTAATATCCACTAGGTAGGGGAAGGGAAGGGGCTAAGAGTCTAGGAAAAGGGGCTAAGCTAGAGGGCTTACCTCTAAGGGAATAATATGATATTATTATTTCCTAGTTGCTAAGGTTTAGACATAACCTATGTTGTCCTAGGTTCCTATGGCAAGGGAACATATGTTAAGTGGAGCTCATGGAGCTTCAGGAAGACATGTGTCAACCTAGGCACATGTCGTTTTAGGTGGGAAAGTCAGTTTGTTGGGATCCCCTCGCGAGGATGGGAAGACTCTCGATGCTTGCACGAATGCAGACAGAGAGCCTTCAGGAAGCCAACTTTTTCCTCCATTGTTGACCTCTGTAACCTGGGTAAAATGACACACCGTGTTATGAAGCTAACTATTTTTTCCTATGAAGCACAGTATGACTGCATAGTGCTTGAGCCAGATCGCACCTTAGCCATTTGTTGTTGCTACCCACGTCTTCTCTAGACTGGTGTGGCTTGATGTCATTACCAGAGCCCATACCCAATTTTGTTGTTGTGGTTACCCTCTGGACTTAGGAGTTGAATAGAAGAAGCAGGTTTTCAGGCCTATGAGCAACTCTCTCCTGGAGGAAGTCCAGTAGCAGCTACAAATATCTGAGAATTCTTGAGCCAACCTGTTGTTGAAGCCCTGAAAAGGGAGGTGTAGAAGCCAATGGAATGTGTGATAGTGAAGGTGTACACTCTTGGGGTGGAACATGCATGTGGGGAATGAGAGTCTGTGAGTTGTGATCGTAAGTGGCTCCTTGGAGGAATTCCTTCCTGTTAAACTATGTGACTTCCCTGTCGACCTTGCCTAGCCTCGAAATCCCTTGCTCAGTGGAGTTTAGTCCCAGCTTGGGGTGACCCACTGCTGAGAGTGATGAGCAGCGTGATCTATGGCTAGGAGGTTCGTGGAAGGTTTGCACACAGTTGGTGGTATTCTATTAAAAGATAAGTGCCACTTCTATGTCCATTTACATGTTGTGTAATTGTACATGTGATATAATTGATGAGTAATGCCTGGATATATTGTATATGTTGTATGTGTAGGTTGAATGTTATTTCCACATTAATATGTGTATTATTAGAATATGTCGTCTGTATATGTTTATATATTGGTAGATGATAATTGTAATTTCTATGTTTATATGGATGTGTATGATGTTTCTGCAAGTATCTTTGTGTGGCATGGCCTAGTAGATTAAGGCTGTGGCTGTCACCGAATGGTATAAGAGCATGAAAGTTTCTTTTGGTGGCATGGCCTAGCCTATTGGTCTATGGTCGGGGATGTATCCAAGATACAGTTGATTAGCTAGCGTTACCCGACAAAGGTTGATGTTTCGGGACGTTACAATGATTTTTCTACAATTTCCCCTGTGTCCGTATGAACTGCAGAGGCTTGTGATCAATGTGGATGATCGTCTCTTTTCCCATAATTTAATGTTTCCATTGAAGATAGGCTTGTATAATGGAATGCATTTCCTTGTCATAGGTGGGGTATTTTTGAACAGTATATGAGAGTGTCTCACTATGGTATGCCACCGGATGACTGTGCTGAGTGATAATTGTCCCTACAACATAGTCATATGCATCAGTCTCAATCTCGAATGGTTGTTGCATATCGGGCAAGGAGAGTACTAGAGTTGAGAACAAGTGATGCTTCATATCATCGAATGCTCATTGTTGTTCCTTCCCCCACACAAACTTTACCTTTCCATCTCCCTTGGTCACCTAGCTGAGGGCCCATGCAATATGGGAGAATCCCAACATGAACCGTCGATAGAAGTTGGCCAGTTCGAAGAAGCTCCGAAGCTCGGTTAGTGTTGTCGGGGCTGGACAGTCATGGATGACTTGGATCTTAGCTGGATCAACATGTACCCCATGCTCTTCAACAATCTATCCCAATTATTGGACCCTATTCATGCCAAATGAGCATTTTTCCAAGTTTATGTATAGCTTGTGATGTCGTAGAGTGCTCAAAACCTATCGAATATGTCGCATGTGCTCCTCCTAAGTTCTGTTGAAGATGAGGATGTCATCCAAATATACCACCACAAAAGAGTTGGTTAAGGGTCTTAATACATCATCCATCAACCTCATGAAAATGGTTGGTGCATTTTTTAACCTAAAGGGCATAACCAACCATTCAAAGAGACCTTCTTTAGATTTGAAGGTTGTCTTCCATACGTTAGTTGGTTAGATGGGAACCTGGTGGTAGCCAAAATTTAGGTCAATCTTGCTGAAGAAATTTCCCCCCCTTGAGTTGGTCACGAAGGTCATCAATCCTGGGAATTGGGTACAAGTTCATGTATATGATTTTGTCTAAGGCTCTATAATCAATGTAGAGTTTCCAAGTCGCGTCCTTCTTCTGCACCAGTGCAATAAGGCTTTCGTAA
Organism: Picea mariana; assembly: GCA_032191745.1. Classification (NCBI taxonomy): domain Eukaryota; kingdom Viridiplantae; phylum Streptophyta; class Pinopsida; order Pinales; family Pinaceae; genus Picea; species Picea mariana. Next base: position 441,195 of record JASDQU010100057.1, on the reverse strand, counting down.
GGGGAAGAGTTGGGTATGATGTTCCCCTTTTGAAGAAGCTCTTGGACTTGACGCCTGATTTCGTCATTTTCCATTAGCGAGTGATGATAGATTGGTCCAATAGGTAGAGGTTCACCAGGGGTCAAATCAATTGGATGATTGATTTGGCAGTGCATCGATACCCCGATGGGTGAGGAGAAGATGTCTATGTATTCTTTCATGATCCCATCCACTTGCTTCTACTGCAAAGAGAGGCTCTGTGTAGAGTCCACAGATGTGGCAGTGACCTTCTGCTTACTGTGAGAACGGGTCACAAAGAAGACAAACTTCCTAGTTTGTGAAATGACCTTACTGCATTGCTTAGTAGAGATTAAAGAAATAGCGATAGGCGGTGCTACCTCTAGTATCCTGTACAATTGTCTACCCAAAGTAATAATAACACTGCGGGGTCTAGAATCATACACAACATGATGCTTCCACAAATATGGTTGTCCTAAGAGAACATCACAAACTTCAAGGGGAGAAATATCACATAATACGTCATCTTTGAAAGTCTCGATGTCGTAAGGAAGATGACATTGTTGGCTGACACGAAGATATCTTCCTTGGTGAAGCCAACCGATGGTGTAGGGCTGCAGGTGCGGTGTCTTTGGCAGGTCCAACTGCTTGATGACCTCTTATGAAATAAGGTTCTTCTTACTGCTACTATAAACAATGAAATGAAGAGGAACCCCCTTTACCCACATCTGTGAGTGAAAGAGGTGTTCCCCTTCATCTAGCTCTTCCAGTTCGCTTGGCTGGACTTTGGTGGTAATGACAGTGGCACTAGGTTCAACATTGATAATCTGCTTCCCTCCTTTAGGATTTGATTCGGAATCAGAATCTGTCTCTGAATCAGAAGCCTTCAGCTCGACCATGAGTAACTGCTTGGAGAAGAATTCTTCAGTGTTGTTCCAAGGGATTTTATGGTACTCACATCATTTTCCTGTGTCCTTCTTCGTCTTCTCATTTCCCTTATTGTGTTGCAGCTTGGAATGGTTTTCCTAAGAGTGGCCATATTTTCTTTGTCCCTTGTTGTGTGGGTTGGGGCTACCTTTTCCCTGCTTCGACTATGAGGAGTTTGGAGATCCAAACTCTCGCCTCTTCTACTTAAATTTTTGCTTGATCTTGACATCGTATCTATACGTTGTACCCAATGAGGTGATGTCCAGAAAATCCATTTTTGTTTGAATGTATCTATGCAAACAACCACGGTATTTGAGCACCAGATGTCGTTGAGAGTCTTTGATACCCAATTTGGTGCACAGGGTATGGAAAATATTGGTGAAATATGGTACTGTCTGGTCCCTTTCTTGACACAGGGTGGTCCATCTAGTGTATTGGTTCTCATAGCTTCCAAAAGGGTAGTATTGTTCTTTAATGGCATCCCGAAAGGAATCCCATGTAGGGGCAACCACAAATATTGCATATTCATATATGGCCCTTTTCTCAGAGTAAGTGTCCCACCAGTCCTTAACATGGGGGACGACATTGAGGAGTGAAAAAGTAATCTTTTCCCTATTGAAAAAATTGTGGACCAAAAAATACCCTTCGAGCAGATTCAACCATTTATCTACAACATCTGCATCTATCAGTCCTTCAAATAATAGAATATAAAAATTTACCTGTACCTTGAAGGGGGTTGCATGGTCTCTTGATGAAGATGCTTCTCCTATGGGCAGTCGCTGAAGGATCTGCGTAAATTTGTCCATCATTTCATTCCTTTGGCATGCAAGGGATTCCTCAAGTAACATTTTAAAAGGATCTCCTGCTCCATCATCTTTATTTTCGTCTCCCATGGGTTTTTGTTGGGCTCGACGTGACCAATATTGAAACGACTCGATTGGTTCTAGTCCCAACTTCTTGTACCCATATCTTGTCGGGGAAATGCACAAAGAAAAATAAATGAAGAGCAGACCGCTCTGATACCACTAATATGGATTTAGTAGTGATACAGATTTAGGAACGGAACGAACTGATTAACAGATTGAATACAATAAACACAAAGATATGAACAACAACACATATATCCAGTGAACAATATCTTCTATTGAATAAATGAAATAGGTTGAAAGTGTAAAACTGCAGAACTAAAACACTTGCTAGAATGGTGGTAGCTATCCTCTGAGAAGATATGTGGCTTCTATGCACATTCGTCTGAGCAGAAGATTACAATGAGACTCCAAAGGCCATTTTTATATTACTCATGAATTCCAAAACCCTAGACATCCAATTACCTAACCCTAGGAGGTGAAACACCAAAATTCATGTGGGCCCTTATGGGTAAGTTGATACTTCAACTTCTTGGGGTCATAAATTTTGCATACAACCTCCTTTTTAGGCACGTGATAGCCCATTGGAAAGGTATTTCAGAGACTCTGTCTACATTTTGACTGTGGAGAGCCAAAAGAACACTGTTTAGGGATCCAAAATGGCCCTAGAAGTACATCAAGATGTGCTGACATGAAAACATAAAAAATAAGCCATTTGGATTAGGTGAGGGGCCACCAATATCCACCTGGAAAATGTGTAGGGATTTAGACATCCACAGAAGTATAGAATCCATGATTACAAAGAAGTACAAAAGAACATGCTGAACTAAAAACAGACAAAAGGAGCCAGTTGGAATAGGTGGGTGGCCACCAATATCCACCTGGATCACATTTCCACATATATGGTTGTCCTAAAAGAACATCAAAGACTTCAAGTGGGGAAACATCACATAGTACCTCATCTTTGAATGGCTTGATGTCATAGGATAGGTGACACTATTGGATGACATGAAGGTCTCATCCTTGGCTCAACCAATCAATGGTGTATGGTTGGGGGTGTGGCATCATCAGTAGCTTCAATCTCTTGATGAACTCATTTGAGATAAGGTTCTTCTGGCTCTCATTGTCAACAATGAAATGTAGTGTGGTCCCCTTCACCCACATCTATGAATGGAAGAGGTGTTCCCCCTCCTCAAACTCCTTTGACTCGTTTGATTGGATCTTTACGGTTGTGATGGTAGCACGAGGTTCTACATCGACAATTTACTTTCTATATGCTGAATCAGAGTTTGAGTTAGGGTCCAACTCATTTTCTTTAAGCTTGACCAACAATGTCTGTTTCGAGCAGTATTAATCAATGTTGTGTCAGGGGATTTTGTGGAACTCACACCACTTTCCAGTGTCCTTCATCTTCTCATTACCCTTCGTTGCCTATGTCTTGGACTAGATGTATTTAGGTTGTCATTCCTTTCTCTATCCCTTGTTTTGTGATTTAGGGCCACCTTTTCCATTCTTTTGTTGTTGTGTATTTGTATACCTGAATTATCACTTATTTTGCTGCTTAAATTTCTGCTCAATTTTGACAGCATATTGATAAGCAACGCCCAATGAGGAGATGTCCAAGAAATCCATCTCTATTTGGATGTAACTGTGTAGGCCACTGCGGTACTTTAAAACCAAGTGTATCTCTAATATTGAATACCCAGCTTCGAGCACAGGGTACGAAAGATGTTGGTATATTCTGGAACTATTTGTTCTCTCTCCTGATGCAGAGTCATCGATCTCATGTATTGGTCACCATAGCTTCCAACAAGGTAGAACTCCTCCTTGAGGGAATCCACAAAGGCTTCCTAGTTTGGTTATCTCCTGAGTGACATAGATTCATCTGTGGTGTGCCTCTCCCAGTAACCTTCCCACCAAGATTTGACATGGGGAAGGACTTTAAGGAGCAGAGAGGTGATATTTTCACCATTTGAATTTTTTTGGATAGAGTAATAACCTTCTAGTAGATTCAACCATTTCTATAGAGCATCTTCATTTATCTGGCTTTCAAATAAGGGGATATAAAAATTAAAGTGTGCCTTGAAGGGTGTCGCACCTCCGAAATGGCTACTTGTAGAATATGCCTTAGCCACAATCGATAATCATCGAAGGATTTGAGTGAAGTTGTCCATCATCTCGTTCCTATGTTGCATGAGGGATTCCTTGAGCAATGTCTTGAAAGGATATTCTTCTTTGTCATCCCTATTTTCTTCTGCCATGGGAGGTCGCTTAGGCTGGCAAGAGTGGCCATATCCAAGCCAAACTAGCTCAAGACCCAATTCTCTATACCTTGACCTTGTCAGGGGAATGCATAAATAAATAACAAGGAAAGGATTTCTCTGATACCACTAATCTAGATTATGTTGATAAATAAATGAGATACAACAAAACTATAGCAGAGAACACAAAAATAGAATGAAAACCAACTTCTATTAATGAATAACAGAGTACAGTAGAACACAAACTAGCTAGAATGATGGTATCTTATCTCTGAAGAGAAAGAGATGTTGGCTATGCTAATTTCACAATAAGAATTACATCACACTCCATTTCATGCTCAAAGGACCTCCTTCACCTCAATTATATATGAGAGAGTGAGAGGAGAATAATTCCCATGATGTATGTGGGACAAATTTGTCTAAGTTTACAAAATGTCATAGGCATGTAAAATACTAGGACTTCTCGAGAGGTCACCCATCCCAGTAGTACTCTATCCCAAATGCACTTATCTACAAATTTCTTGTGGAATTTGGTGCATTAATGTTGCATAAATGTACATAAGACCATTAGTCAATCATGACATAATAGTTTTAATTAACAAATGGAGATGGCATTACATTACATTCCCCATCAAAAGGGTGAATATCATTGTTTATCAAAAACATTGATTCATTAGAAAAGGTGGATGGCCATTGAGATCCACTTGGATCACACCTTATCTATGGTATAAATTTTAAACTCGGTTCTACAAAATTGGAGGTGTGGAAACCATACAAGTTTTGTATCATGAAATGTGCAAAAATCAAGAATTTTGGGAAAGCCATCATAACCTTTTCTACCAAATCATAATTTAGTGATACTTATGAAATTGTAGAGAAAGCATAAAAATATATTATAGAATGAAAGTTCAAACTTTGAGGCATAGTAATTTTGGATGTACATCAATTACATGGTCAACCTTTAGGATAAATGCATGTTAAATTAAAGCTAGCATAAATTTTGATTGAAAATATTGATTTAAGAGATTCAAAAACCCTTGCAAGGTGGAAAGGAGTGTAATATATTGGGAAAAATATATTGAATATTTGGGATCAATATTTGGAATATAGTGATGATATAAATTGATGGTTTTTGAAAGAAGAAATAGAAATACCTTTTTTTGAAATAAAAATGGGATTGATCCCATAGAGTGGTTGAATATTCTAAAGAAAAAATTCAATAGTCCTATTGGTGTAGGTTTTTATTTGGATGAAGAATCTCAAGAGTGATTGATGAATCTTGGTATGTACACGATATTACACTACACATGGGAATAATTTGAAAAACTCTTCTCAGGAATATGGATCAATGACTCAAAAATGGATGTGATGAATACAACTTAAGATGAATTTAAAGAAGCAAAAGAAGTGCTCAAGAAAAAGGGAGATGATTTGTCCAAGATGAAAAGTCTTAATGAAGTGCTCATTAAGGATATTCATAATTTACAACAAGAAAATATTACCAAAGGAAAGTGGGAAAATGATGAGTCAAGGGAAGAATTGGAAAAAAAAGGATGAAGAAATAAAAAAAAAAATTGTAAGAATAATCAAGATCTTCTTGATATTTGTTTTCCTTGGAAAAAAAAAATAGGAAACCCTCGAGTACTTCCCCACTTCATGGATGGTAAATGGGGTAAACCACCAACCCTGATTACGGAGCCTAACCCAAGGGAGAACAAGTGATTCAAACCCGTGACCTTTCGTTGGGGATAGATTCACGTCTGGCTCATAACCACTGAGCTAACGCTTGGGGAAATCAATATCTTCTTAATGATGTCAAAATTTTGAAAAAAAATATACAAGAGTCTCAATCAAAGAATACAAAATAATATACCACCGGAAAATTTGAAGAGAATACTACCAAAAGACTGGAAGAGAAAATTTTCAAGAATGTTGAAGAAGCCCTAAATAATAATGAGGTAAAATTGGAAATTCAACCCAGAATTGAAGAAGGATGTAAGATTTTGATGGATGGTATTACATTACAACTTCAAAAGTAGAAGGATTGGAGAAAATATTAAAGAAAGTGACTAGAAAACACTTAAATAAGTTGAGCTCCAACTTCTACTGTACATGTCAAATATGATGGTATTATCTCAAATCCTATAGTAATCAAATACCAATCATAGAGGATAGAGCATGTCATTGTCTCTTAAAACAAGATTGACGATATGGGTGTGTAGAATGAAGGAAAACCATCAAAGGTGGAACAATATTGACACCCTCATTACTAAGAAATTTGATGAAAAATACAAGAATATCAATATCATCCCTAAAAAGGAGTAAAATGGAATGATCAATAATATTCATTGAATAATGAATAAAGGAACAATTTTGTGATGGGATATATCAAAGACCAACAACTACAATAAGTTGGAGTTCATCTACAACAATGGATGGAATCAAAGGATTAAGGAAGATATCAAGGTTTCACACTTAAAATATTTGAATATGGATGGATGGATAGATAATCATCAATGAAGGCATGAGAGAAGGAATATAAGAAAATTTTATTACATTATTTCTTCATATGTAAAACTCTTAACTACATAACTTTGAGGACAAAGATTTTTTGAAGGGGGGTATTATGCTATGACCATAAGGGGGATATATATGGGGTTGAATGTATCTATAATGGGGTCAAATGCATACGTAATAGGATATGTGTGTGTGTGTGTGTGTGTGTGTGTGTGTGTGTGTGTGTGTGTGTGTGTGTGTGAGAGAGAGAGAGAGAGAGAGAGAGAGAGAAGGGTTAGCATATTAGGAGGCCCACATGTGCAATAGCTAAGGATATGTATATAAAGAGGTCAATAGAGTCATTATTGTAGACATGGACATCTGATTTAGATATAGGGATGTAATAGGGTTAGTTGGAGTATGTTACCTAATCTATAAGAAGTTATTGTTTAACTCATCTCTATTATCTCTTTGGGATTTTTGTTCAACACTTGCATCTTGTGTGCATTGTGTGTGTTGATTTCTTATGTTATTTTAAAGATTTTATACATAACAAATATTAAACAAATACAAGGGAAAAAACAAAGTTTCCAATGAACTTAGAAGAAATATGCATGCAACAATCATTATCATTTGCAAATTAGATTTAAGTAAAAGACTTTTTAACTCCCTTGTTGAAGATGAACAATGTTTCCAAGTTAAAAATGGATTGAAGCAAGATAAATTATAAAATATGTATGAAGGATATCAAGTGTGTGATGATAGGATCCTTATTTACAAAAATAGAATGTATATTCCTAACTCTCCAGAGTTGAGAAGAATTATCATGGGTGAAATCCATAATATGACATATTTTGGCCATCCATGCTACCATAAAAATAACAACAAGAAATAAATACTTTTGTCTCAAGGTGAAGAATAATGTTCTCAAATATATTGATAGAGGCATGGAGTGTCATCAAGTTAAAGGATGAGCATAAACACTAAGTAGGTTTATAGCAACCTTTGCCCTTGGAAAGGAAATGGGAGGTATTAACAATAGATTTATTATTGGATTACCTAGAACAATGAAGAAACATGATTATATAATGGTTATAGTGTCTAAACTATCTAAGGAAGATAATTTTATTCATGTTAAATCTATTCATATGGTTGTTGACATTGGAAACATATTCATGAAAGAAATTTTTACATTGCATGGAGTACCTAATACATTTTTTTCTAATAGGGATGCAAAGTTTACTTCTAATTTTTGGAAGAGTCCTTTTGAATACTTGAGTACTAAGATGAAGTTTAGTAATGCCTACCATCCACCAAAAAATTGGCAGACTAGAAGAGTGAATCAAGTGATTGAAGACAAGCTTCACATGTATGTGATGGATAAATCGTTCAAGTGGGAAGGTTATTTAAACTATGGAGTTTGCATATAACAATGAGAATCATGTGTCTTTAAATATGATTCCATTTGAGGATTTATATGAAAAATGTGCAGTACTCCAATGAGCTAGGATAATCTAGTAAACAAATTGTACTTGGGCCATAAATTTTAAAGGAAAGAAGTAAGAAATTGCTAGAATTAGGTAGAAATTTAAGGAAATCCAAGACATGCATAAAAAATATGAAGATAAGAATATAGTTCATAGATATTTCAATGGTGGGGATTGTGTTTTCATCAAAGTGAAGTTAAGGAAGAGTTATTTGAAGATTGGAAGTTGTGCCAAGCTGGAATCTAGATATTACAGACCATTTCAAGTCCTTAATAGGATAAGGCGAATTTTGTACATAGACTTACATTGCTTTCTAACATTAGAGCTCACAATGTTTTCCATATTTATTTTCTTAAGAAATATGTAAATGATCCTAACCATGTGATTGATTGGGATGTCATCCAAGTGAACAAGGGGGAGAGTTCAAAAAAGAGTCATTGTGTATCCTTGATAAAAAAAGTAACATTTTTCAAGAACCGAGCCGTCAATCAAGTAAAGGTGCAATGGAAGCATTGTCTTCGTGATGAGGCTATGTGGGGGATAGAGGTTGAAATGAAGGAGGAATATCTACTTTTGTTATGATTTCAAGATGCACTGAGGTTTGTTATATTCCAAGGGGAAGGGGAATATAATACCCCAAATTTTAACCCTTGAATATATTAGATCAGAGTATGTATAAATTGTATATGCATTTTTATAATGATGGGAGTTGAGCCATGTGAGCTTAGATAAATGATTGCATATGTAAATGATGTAAATATGCTTGAATGTATTCCTAGTGTGAAGATCAAGACCAATGCCAGAGTAGTGAATGAATAGGCATGTAAATTATGTAAACATACTTCTATGGGATACATGGAAGACTTCCATTGGTGAAAAAAATCTATGTAAATATTAATGCTAAGATATAATATATAATGGTTCAAGATGGTTGCATGGAGAAAGAAAGAGATTATGATATCACGAGAGGGGATGAGGAAATGGGGGCTATGGGAACATAGTCATGTAATTCCAAGTGTGAGTCTATGAACTCTTCTCTATTTCCATCATGTTCCTTAAATGAACCCATCTACATTCATTGACCTAGAAACCCAATCATTTAATGAATGTAGAGTTTGGTGGGAAGTTTGTTAATGCACTTATTGGAGCATGGGATGAGTACAATCATTATAGAGAAGCATATAAGTACTTCCTTCTCCTATTGGAAGAAATTACAATTATCATTCATTGATATATCTCTCGTTGACATTTATTCTATCATTATCACATTCAATACCTCTTCTTCTCATGCCCTATTCTCCATTGGGAAGGTTTAACCAATATGGAAATTGACCAAATTGAAATTGTGAAAGAGGATTTGTATATCTTGGATAAGGGATAAATGGTTGTGGGAGAGAATAGAGGCTGGGAAAGTTAGGAATCCTTCACCCACTATGTTTTTGCTTCTCATTGGATGCTTGAGAGCATTATTCTTGTAGGTTATTCCCATAAGAAATTATGTAGATTGGGATCTTCCTACCTACATTTAATAGCATTGGAAGGGAATAATAACCCTTATGGACTATTGATAAGAGAAAGGGAATATATTCCTTATGTTTTGTAGGGTAGTGGAAGAGTGTCATGGATATTTCATACCTAGATGAGATGCATTTAGTGCTCTATTGTGAGTAGATTTGTTGAGCCATGAGAGAAAATGGGTTAGGTTGAGTGAACTAGAATTTGTAGCTAGTTTTGTCACCATGGTGACCTCATAATCTAGTGTAGGGTTGGAATTTGCACAAGATGTTTATGGTTGGGTGGAAAATTACTTATATGTAGCTAGTTTCTTAGAATATATTTTGTTAAAAATAAGTTATTTGTCTTTTTTAATAAATTTGCAATGGAATTTTATTTATTTCTATGGAAATATATGTATTTTCATGTTTTTTGTGTGTTTATAATTAATCCTAAACATGGGAACTTAGCTACCATGAAATCTATTAAACTATGCTTGTTTAATTTCATTGCATTTTATTGTTTTTCATCATGGATGCATCTATTTGATTTTGGGCCTCCATGGGAGACCTTCTCTATTGGGATTATGTTGAAATAATCTCTTAAGGAATGGAATTTTAATACCCTATTCATTGGCTACCTATTATGCGGTTGGGAGTGTTGAGAAAGGATACCATAGTGTGGTATTCAAGCTCAGTTGTAATGTTGGGCTAGTCTAGGCAATTTTATGAGAAATTTGTGACATTATGCATAGTTGTGTGTAGTCATTAAGAGTATCTAGGCATTTTAAAATCCAAATAATAGTGTTTGTAAATATTCAACATGCTTAGGTTTAGACTAGGGTGATTAATTCTACCCATGGCTCTGAATTTCATGAATTTTGTGGTGACAAGAGAGTGGTAAATGGAAAATGACTATTTGTCCAAGAGAAATCAACTAACATGATAAATGGAGATCAACGGTGGAAAAGAATCCACAATTTTAACCTTCATGTACCTCAAAGGGATAGTGTTTTACAACGAATGACCAAGAATTCATTCGCAAGGAATATATCAGCATTGAGGAGGATCCATGGTAATTTGAAGGAAGTAAAAGGGCCTTAGGTCCCTAATTTGACATGAATGGATGTGAATCAATTCAACAAAAAGATATCAATGGATATCATTCATCCATTATGATTTATGAAGTATATATTTGGGGTTTTGAAATTTCAATGAATGATTGAGATTTCACTTGTTGCTCTAGTTTAATGGCCCACAATATCTTGTAGCATTGGAAGTGGCTTGAGTGGAGAGGTACCTATTTCACCACAAACAACTACTAGTATTCATCCTTCCATGGACACAAACCCATATCACGATGGAAAGGGTTTCTCCTCATAGTGTAAAAGAAGCCAGCTTGGGGGCTAAAGAAGTAGGGTCCCACTATCCCATTAACCATTAAAAGAGTTCCGCGTGGGAACACATGTAGGCATAATAAGGCCCAAGTCCCATAATAAATCACCCACGGGTTATGTGCAATATCCATTGGTGCTTAACATGACTTGTACGTGGGATGTCACATATGGTTTTCGACGTATGTAACATGGACTAACCTGAGTGCAAGGACCATTACAAAAAGGGCTTCATGCAAGCACCAAAAAGACAACATGTGACATCCATAGCCTATAAAATCAAAGTAAATAGGTTTGAATCCATGGGGCTCTATTCAACATAAAAACACATAAAATTAGTGGAGTTTAGTATGAAATTGTGCAAAATCAATAAACAATTACAACTAAAAAAAAATTGAAAATACCCGTGAAAAATTTCCTCAAGTTAACAATGGAAAATGGGGAAGGCACTTATGTTATAATGAATTTGATTATCATAGGAATACTTAGAAAGATATAAAAAAAAATTAGTGTGATGAGATTTTTTTGTTCATATTGTTGTTTAATAGAATTATCTTTCTGCACCATTATTGCAATTTAATCTAGATATTAAAAGCTACAACAGAATCGTAGATGCCATAAGAGGCAATGAAATTATATAAATTATAGATATGACATCAAAATTGAAAAATATTATATTAATTGTAAAGATATTTTAGAGAGGAAGAGAAATCAAGATTGAGTTCTTGCAAAAAGTGTTTCATTTTATCAAAATAATAAAAATAACAAAGACTTAAGTATTGGTTGGACCAAAAAAATTGTTATTGTGGAGGATACACAAAATCATTATAATTTTGAACCAAATTCTATGGGTGAAAATATACAAGTTAGAAATGCAAAGATAAAGTCCAATGGATCCATAAACTAAGAGACCCCTCTATATATTACAAATAATACGAGAAGCCTATCGGTGGAACTAATGAAATACTATCAAACCTCTAGAAGAGAAGAAACAACTAAATTTATCTATGCTTCAATGTTTTACAAACATTTAGAGGAAAACAAATCATATATAAAATTCAAATAATGTTGATAGGAACAAGAATAACTTAAAAATTCATTCTCACAAGAGGCACCATAGTGCAAGAATAACCTCCTAGGATAGGACCTATAAACCATGTCCATTAGAATCTTGTGCTAGTGATTCATATGTATCTAAAGACTCATTAAGAAACCTATAATCTTGTCCCAATAGCCATATTAGGAGAAAGAGGCCTCTCAAAAATAACTTGTAGGGAGAATTTTAAAGGGAAAATCCATCTACACTTATGGTAAAGTTAAATCTAGCGAATAATTCGAGGCTTGTCTTCTTGGGATAAGAAAATATATCCAAGTTCATGAGTATTTTGGAAATATGAAGGCTAGAGTTAGCATATTCAATTTAAATGGTAGACTTTATATTTGGTGGGACCACCTCTAGCAAGTAAAGTTGATCAATCAATGAAAGGAATATTTTTTGGAATCAATTCAAGAAATAATTTCAACATAGATACCCCTTTGATTGTTACTATGAAGGTAAAGTGTAACGATTCCATGATTTGAAATTGGGGAAGATGATTATGGATGAGTACATAAATAAATTCTTGGAATTATTGATGTACATCAAATATATCCAAGATGAGAAGATAAAAATATAACTTTCTTAAGTGTACCATATCTATCTTATAGGGATATAATTGAATTTGATGATCCTCTAACAGTTGAAATTGTAATTATAAATCATAAGTACTTTTGTGAACGATTAAAAAAAAAAAAAAAAAAGACACGCAAGGGTAAGAAAAGAGAGAATCTTTACCAAAGGAAAAAAGGGTTCAAGCCTCCTCAATTTATAAACTAGTTAAGAACCTTCCAACAAAGTTAGCTAGTGTAAAGTGGGAAAAATCCCACTAAGATTTTGGAAAGAGTCCAAGGAAGCCTGTTCAATGTTGTGGATGCATAGCATATTGTTGGGTTAATTAATTGTTGTAATAAAAACCCCTTTTACTTGTCAACCGGGTTCATAAACTAGAGGTAGGATAATGAGAACTTTGCATAACCATCAGCGTAACCCGAAGTGTCCTATTATAAAAAAAAAAAAAAACCCTCCTCTTGGTCATCTACATAAAAATTTGAACTTAAATTTTCTATACAAGAGGTATCTTTTTCACACAAAGAAGGAAGGGAGGGTTGGAGTGGTGGGAGGATACATATGTTTCTTCCGAAAAATAATTCTTTCTTTTATCTATATCCCCCATAGTAAAGAAATATCCAAACATATGGAGTCCAACTAAACCATTATCATTTTCAACATTTTCATTCAAATCCAAATCAACATGTAAAGGAACACTAATACATTATTTAGATTCTTCATCCACTAGTTGATATGTTTCATTAGTAAGAGAAGTTAAATAGAGAATCAAATCATTGATAGAGGGCCTATCATCCAAAGTAAATTTATAGCAAAGATGCATAAATCTAATAAGAAAATATTCAAGAGATTCCTCTTTGTTCTTCCTAAGATCTAATATCTCTACACACAAATCATCATATTCATAATTCTCAAAATCATGCCAAATTTGATGCATAAATTGCTCCAATGTGTGAATAGAGGCAACCGACAAAGTATCACACCAGCTCTTGATCCGACTTGTGAAAGTGAGAGTGAACAACCTACAAATGATACTTTCATTAGTATTATTATGAGAAACACAAAATTTCCAAAATTGAAAAATATGTTCAAATGCAACTATCTCTCCCTCGACATAAAATTTAATTTTAGACAATAAATTAAAAATCTTTCTAGGAGTTTTAAGCGGTACAATACCAGAAAAACATCTCCATAAATGGATATGGGATGGATCCATAAATAATATAAATGACTCCACGGGATCAACTTGTCATTTGGCCCTCCTTCTAGTGTCATTTATGTTGACGGATCCAAATGGTTTGTCAAGCAGGTAAGGGAGAACACTTGATGGTGTTAATGTTTATGCCATTATTATAGTTCTTTGCATTTCAATAGATAAGAGCATCATAAGAACAAGATCACTAAGAAATACACATTCACAAGAGACACGACATTTATCCTGGGAAACCCTCTAGGGGAAGAAAACCCAGCAAAAACTTCCTTATCATAAATAGCTTATACAATGTTCAAGAGATAACTCAAACCAATACAGACAGTCCTCTCCAAAAGATGCGCCACTCTTCTCCCTCTCTCCAACTGGTAATTGTAGCTTGCCTCATAAGAGAATGAGCAAGTGAGTTGTGTGTTAGAAGTGAGGCGCTAGCCTCTTATATATACAAAACTGGCATGTGTGAAAGGTCACCACTGGCAGGGCCGACCTCTCACTCTAGGTGGGTAAACCCACCTTTAATTAATTCTGGGTCTTCCATAATAACTGTTGGGGCCGACTTCTTATTCTGCCCTTTATAATTGTCCGATGACCAATTCGCAAAAGGGGATTTGGTCCTTATACAATTACTGACATGATTAATCCACAATGGGGATTAATCCAATAACAATAATAATAATAATGACATGATTAATCCGCAATGGGAATCTAATCCAATAATAATAAGAATGCTCTTCGCAATTACATTATTTCAACACTCCCTCTTAACAAGAAGGGTATTCTTCATCAGCATCAGGTGAGAGAGGTCTGCATCATCAGTGGCATCTAGAGGACAGTATTGTCAATATCATCTTGAAACATTAGATAGCATATTTATGAGTCATCGGAAGTTTTCTTCATCGGCAACATCATCATTCTCGAAAGAATGCTATCATCATCTGCATCAAATATGTATCAGTAAAAATTGATACTTCATCACAGCACTAGGCTGGCACATCACAGTACTACACTGACTCAATGTCATAGCTGTTAAGCTGGTAGCTCAGTGTCAGTCACATCTTGCTTTACGTCTAACAACTAGGTTAGAAGCAAAGAATATCATCATCTCGCTTTACGTCTAACAACTAGGTCAGAAGCGAGGAATCACAACGTCATGCTTTACGTCTAACAACTAGGTCAGAAGCATGACTCATCTTGCTTTACGTCTAACAACGAGGTCAGAAGCAAGGAACACATCAACATCTTGCTTTACGTCTAACAACGAGGTCAGAAGCAAGGAATCATCTTTCTTTACATCTAACAACTAGGTCAAAAGCAAGGAATCAACGGTGTCATGCTTTACGTCTAACAGCGAGGTCAAAAGCATGACTCATCTTGCTTTATGTCTAACAGCGAGGTCAAAAGAAAGGATCACACGACGTCATGCTTTACGTCTAACAGCGAGATCATAAGCATGACTCATCTTGCTTTACGTCTAACAACGAGGTCAGAAGCAAGGATCACACGGCGTCATACTTTACGTCTAACAGCGAGGTCAGAAGCATGACTCATCTTGCTTTACGTCTAACAAAGAGGTCAGAAGCAAGGATCACACGGTATCATGATTTACGTCTAACAACGAGGTCAGAAGCATGACTCATCTTGCTTTACGTCTAACAGTGAGGTCAAAAGCAAGGATCACACGACGTCATGTTTTACGTCTAACAGCGAGGTCAGAAGCATGACTCATCTTGCTTTACGTCTAACAACGAGGTCAGAAGAAAGGAATAAATATATATTCTCCCCCTTTCAAGAAGGGTCCTTTCGGACTATACCAAGCTTATCTCGAAAGTGTTCAAACTTTACACGAGATAGAGGCTTAGTCAACACGTCAGCAACCTGTTCATCCGTGCTAATGTACTGGAGATTTAAGGCTCCTCTTTGTACCATGTCGCGGATGAAATGATAGCGGATCTCTATGTGCTTCGACTTGTCGTGGAACACAGGATTCTCTGTCATTTTAATGCAGCTTTGATTGTCACATAGAATCGTGGTTGCTCTCATATCCAAATCAAATAGGCCTGTCAGCAAATTTCGAAGCCATATAGCTTCGCAACTAGCAAAACATGCGGAAATGTACTCTACTTCCGCTGTGCTGAAAGCAATACTGGATTGCTTCCTACTCTGCCACGAGATCATAGCTGATCCCAAACTGAAACAGCATCCGGAAGTGCTTTTTCTGTCTGCAACGCTTCCTGCCCAATCTGCATCAGTATATCCACTCAATGTGAAGTCATGATCTCCATCATAGCTGAGACCATAATCCATTGTACCTATAAGGTACCTCATCACATGTTTTGCAGCCACTAGATGAACACATCTGGGCTCTACTAGAAACTGACACAAGGTGTTCACTGCAAAACAAATGTCTAGTCTGGTGTTTGTTAGGTACATCAACGATCCAATAATCTGTCTGTACAGTGTGGCATCTATCAAATTTGACGAAGTATCAACCAGCAGCTTCAGCTTTGCTTGCATGGGAGTATTTATGGACTTGCATTCTAGCATGTCGAATCTCTTTAAGATTTCGAACGTGTACTTCCCTTGGTTAAGGAAGATTCTTTCTGGACTCTGCCATACCTCAAGACCTAAGAAGTAATGCATTAGGCCAAGGTCCTTCATTTCAAATTCTGCGGCAAGTCTCTATTTACATTCAGTGATGAGCTTTTCTTCTCCAGCTAAGAATAAGTCATCCACATATAGTAGTAGTAATATTACTGGTTCATTGTCCATAATTTTGAAGTAGAGATTTGATTCTACTTTACTCTTGGTAAATCCCAAGCTCGCCAAGAAACTGTCTATACGACCATACCAAGCTCTAGGAGCTTGCTTCAATCCGTATAAGTCTTTCTTCAATCGACAAACATGAGACTTCATGTCTTCAACCTCAAATCCTTGAGGTTGCTCTATATACACTTCCTCTTCAATAACACCATTCAGGAAAGTTGTCTTCACATCCATCTGGTGCAGCTTCCATTTCATCTTGGCAACAAGAGATATAATGGTTCTGATCGAAGTGTATCTGGCCACAAGAGAAAATGTCTCTTCATAGTCGATACCTTCCTTCTGGGAAAAGCCATGAGCGACAAATCTTGCTTTATATTTCTCAATACTTCCATCAGCAACGTGTTTTATTTTTGAAGAGCCATCTGTAGGATACCCCATCTTTATTCTTCGATCTGGGAACTATTTCCCATACATCATTCTTTATTATGGATTGGCATTCCTCTGTCATGGCATCTGCCCATTCCTTCTTTTGAATGGCCTCTTCAAAGCATGTAGGTTCTTCATCTAGATTGCACATCAAAGTTGTGTAACTAGAGAATGGCTTTGGTCTTTTCACCTGTCTCGTGGTTCCTTCTAGAACACCATACTTCTCTCCATCTTGTATAAGCTCTCTTGCCCAAGCAGACTTTCTTTTATGGGAGAAGTTCATTTGGGGAGGTTCTTGAACTTCTAATATATCATAGATCTTCAGGAGTCTCCTCATCAGGAGAAGCTACGACTTCCCTTACAGGTTCTGCAGCTCTGGGAACATCCCTCACGGATTCTATAGTCCTGGGATTTACAAGTTCCTCTTCATATACTTCTTCAGGCTGGCATCTTCTCAATTTCTTAAGTGTTTCTTCTTCATCAAAGGTCACGTCCATGCTGATATCAATATGGCAGTGACCAGGTATGTAGATTCTGAAGGTCTTGGATACCTCACAGTATCCCACAAATATTCCCTTCTTTCCATAGGGCTCCAGCTTGTTTCTTTTCTCTTTCGGTATATGAATAAACACTGGACAGCCAAATATTTTTAGATGGCTTACCTCTAGCTCCTTTCCGATGAACATCTCTTTTGGTGTCTTGAGCCCAAGTGCAGTATGGGGCAATCGGTTCTGCACATAAACAACTGTCATTGTTGCTTCTTCCCGTAAGCACGTAGGAAGATCTTGATCTTGAATCATGGTCTTTACAACTTCCATAATTGTTCTGTTCTTCCTTTCAGCTACACCATTTTGTTGAGGATTATAGGGAGTAGTTAGTTCCCTCTTGATACCAACATCTCTGTAGAAGTTCACGAGCTCTTCTGAGGTATATTCTCCTCCATTATCTGACCTGAGTATCTTAATCTTCCTTACAGAAGGGTTCTCTTATCAAGGCTTTCAATTCCTTGATCTTGTTGAACACTTCAAATATATCCAGGTCTTTTACAAGAATAGTCATTAATGAATGATACATAGAATACATACCCATTAATGGAGGATGATGGCATTGGGCCACATACATCAGAATGAATGAGTTCTGGGACTCCTTCTGTCTTGTTGTCCCTCTTCAGAAACGGGTTCTTGATGTTCTTCCCTTGTGCACATCCATTGCATACGCCTTCATGATCACCTTTGAGTTCTGGTAAACCTGTGACAACTTTGCATATGTATGGTAGCGCCTTGTAGTTGATGTGAGCTAATCTTCTAGAGTTCACATGGATTCTTCAATAGCG
>JASDQU010100057.1:374765-422826 GCA_032191745.1 Picea mariana | reverse complement strand
AGTTGATGTGAGCTAATCTTCTAGAGTTCACATGGATTCTTCAATAGCGTGGGTCATGGCAGCTTCTGAGTGACCCACCTTCTTCTTTTCCACTGATGATTGCTTCATTTATGATCTCTCCTTTAGCACGTTGCCTTCTACAACCTTCGCTATAGCTTCATCATGTGACCTGGAGCAAGGTCAACAAAACAACAAGCAAGAATAATATCCTTCTTGATAATATAAAGCAATAGCACGAACAATCATCACAATAGCTCCTTTAGAGATATCACTTATAATTTATCTAAAGCAAAGATTAAAGGTAAGGAATACAATATGAAATGAGGTCAACACTCTCATAGTGTTGTGACCAAGCATTCTTCCATGGCAATCTGGAACTAACACACGAGGTTTCTCCTAGAGGAGGTGTTAGTTGTATCAAGAAAAGTATTTACATCTATATTCTTACATGCTATCAAGTATAACACTTTACAACGATTGTTATCTCAACTAAAGTCATCATCTTGTCATGTGTACCTTTGAATCTCGAGTTAATCAAACCTGGAGCCTTGTCCTCAAGAGTGAGTACTTTCTTTTCTTCTAGGTCTCCTTCACTCAAGTGACGAGTGCTTTCTTCAACCTATCTTCTGTACTAAGACAATATGCTATCTTGACAGAAGGTTAGGTTAGAGGATAAGCTCTATGATCAACTTTTAATTCTTCTAATAATTTGATCATAGCTTCAACATGCAACACTTGATCAAGATAATTTCATAACAAATAGATGTATATTAGAATAATCACACCTGGGTTGCATCATTCCTCTGGATGTGTTGGATCTTGAGATCCTTCTGGATCTATGGCAAGAGATCCCTTCTTCTGCAAATACTCTTTAGGGTTTAACCATTAAACATATGTAAGTACATACCTCAGATAGCATTTGCAGGTAGTGGCTCCATCTGGTAGCAGCGGTAATCATTACCAAAAACTTCATGAGTGATTGCAACTAGTTCTACAGCTGCAACTGCAGCTGGTTCTGAGACTGCAACTGCAACTGCAACTTAGGGTTTTATGAGGAAACCCTAATTTTTCAAACTTCGAGTTTTGAAAATCTGATCCAGGGGATAGATGCGTTGAGTTGAGGCGAGTTAGCCGGTGCAGTCGAAATTTCGAAAATACAACTTTTACCCCTTCAAATCTGATCTGTGGATTTCTGGACTGGTGCTTCTGGTTTTCTGGTACTCTGGTACTTCTGGTACTTCTGGTACTCTGGTTTTCTGGTTTTCTGGTACTTTGTGAAACTAGGGTTTCACTTTCCGGGAGATCTAGCCACTGAAAATGTGTGCTCTAAGTGCCAAAATGATCCTTGGGGAAGGGCATAGCTTTCTAGGTGGTTAAGGAGCTGAAAATATTCACTTTTGCAAAACCCTATTTTTTGGGTACGGTAACAGTGACGTCTTTCCTCTTGCGAAATATGATTCCTTTAGGTTGGCTCTGAAACCATGTTAATGTTTATGCCATTATTATAGTTCTTTGCATTTCAATAGATAAGAGCATCATAAGAACAAGATCACTGAGAAATACACATTCACAAGAGACACAACATTTATCCTAGGAAACCCTCTAGGGGAAGAAAACCCAGCAAAAACTTCCTTATCATAAATAGCTTATACAATGTTCAAGAGATAACTCAAACCAATACAGATAGTCCTCTCCAAAAGATGCGCCACTCTTCTCCCTCTCTCCAACCAGTAATTGCAGCTTGCCTCATAAGAGAATGAGCAAGTGAGTTGTGTGTTAGAAGTGAGGCGCTAGCCTCCTATATATACAAAACTGGCACGTGTGAAAGGTCACCACTAGCAGGGCCGACCTCTCACTCTAGGTGGGTAAACCCACCTTTAATTAATTCTGGGTCTTCCATAATAACTGTTGGGGCCGACTTCTTATTCTACCCTTTATAATTGTTCGATGACCAATCCGCAAAAGGGGATTTGGTCCTTATACAATTACCGACATGATTAATCCACAATGGGGATTAATCCAATAACAATAATAATAATAATGACAAGATTAATCTGCAATGGGGATCTAATCCAATAATAATAAGAATGTTCTTCGCAGTTACATTATTTCAACAGATGGCAGGTCCCAATTAGACCTACTCTCATTTGTTGTAGCATTTGAAACCAATATGTGGGCCTGTTTGCCACTAAGAATTAAAAGAATAAAAAGGGGAAAGACAATGAACTTTCCCCCAAAAATTTCTAATTAATTCTAAACCTACTCTAAAACAAACAAACAAAAAAACAAACTGATTTGTAACTACTTCTAACCTATCCTACACAGGAGAAAAAATAACAAATGAGTACAGTTTAAAATGATATTTTGGACAACAGAAGTAGTTCATGGTATCCAAGTTGGATCATCAAACATTGATGGTTCATCACGCATCTCATGGGTTTAGTTGGTCACGAGGTCGACCTACATATGGATAATGTCGGTCAAGCGATCGACCAACACACCACTCCAATCAGTCGAGTAGTCGACGTGCTTGTCAATCGAACAATCAACCAAATGTTGAAGATAGTTGAGTGGTGGATAGACCAGGAATGAAATCGACTATGAGTTGGGTGAATAGTCATTTGGATCAAGCCCCATCGAGTCGACGTTACAGAGTGGATTTTGTGAAGTCAACTCTAACCACCGACGGTTATATGTGGACAAGATATTCCCGATTCTATGGGATTTGGTTAGATCTCGAGACTATAAAATAAGACACCTTGGGTCATTATCATAATGATGAGTGTGAATTGAGATTGCACAATATATCATGCAAATCAAAATTTTCAATATGCATTGTGATGTTCTGATCACAATATGGTGTTTTTAAGTGTTGTAACAATGTCTTTAGACGCCACCTCTATTCTTCAAAAATTTTGTCCCTATTTGATTGTCTACAATGTTGTGTTATTTGTTTCATATTGTGTTCCATTTTATTCCTAAACATGGTATCAGATCCGATGGTTTAAACCTCGATCTGTTATCTACAAACCTTTCTAAGTCAGATCCATTATGTGATTGACTCTGGGTCGATGGCTTGTTGATTGGAACTTATTGAAACAAGGAAATTCTACATATCGAATATGACATTGAAGATCAATCCTGTTATTATGAATGGATCAAATTATGTAGTATGGGATCTAGATATGGAAACCCTATTGAAAAGTAATGGATTGTGGAAGTATACCAAGGTTGTGATCCCAGATCCAACAAATGCTTCTGCAAAATTTGTTATTGATGGAAAGAAGGATGAGGTTGTAGGGGTCATCATGACCTACATCTCATGATAAATTTGTTTTCATCTCGGTGGACTTGACTATCCACATCTGGTCTGGAAGAAGTTGAAGAAATTGTTTGACCAAGTCAACGAAAGCCACATCATGCAGTTGGAGAAAGAGTTGATCTCTCTCGATCCTCATTCCTTTGAGAGAATGGAAGAATATTTAACATTTGTTAAGGAAATCCAATTGAATTTGTGTGAATTTAAAGAGAAAGTGAAGAAGAAGGATGGACAACTCATTGATCTGGTCCTGATAAATTTAAGAACACCATTTGACATGTTCATATCGAACTTCCGCACCAACTTGCACACACGCAATAAATATGGTAAGGACTACTCCTTTGAAGTTTTTTGTGAATTTTTTTATTACTAATCAACATAGATTTCTTGAATAAGTCTATCTTGGTGGTAAACACTGAGCCCACTTGATCAAGGGTAAGGGAAATATGAATTCAAAGAATAAAGTGCAGATTTTTGCTTCTGCACAAAACCTACATATCATGATCAGGGACCCCAGAGAAAACCATAATGAAGTCAGACAAATAATACATGTCAGTACTGTGTAAATACTAGACATGTCGATAAGAAATGCATCAAGAAGAGAGATGATTTAGAGGAGAAGGTTAAGATACTTGAAAGAGACACATCGATTATTCTTCGACCCGCTGATAATTTCACCTTCCAAGTCAAGACTTCTTAGGACTTGATGTCTCACACTATGCAAAATGAATGGGTTGTCGACTCTAGGTGCACTCATCATATGGTGAAAGATGCCACTTTATTCATGAGATTGAATAAATTTGAGAGTATAATCTATGGCATTGATGATTTTTCTTTGGTTGTTGTTGGTCAAGGTGATATAGCTTGTCGACATGGTAAAATTGTCAATGTATATCATGTAGCAAATCTTAGTGCCAATTTGTTGTCTATTTCTCAACTAAATCAGACCCATAAGAATGTGGAATTTCTACCAGATCAGTTCTTTATTCAGGATTTGAAGAAAAGGGAATTCGATTGTCACTAATAGGGTTTTAGACCCAATGAACAATTTATGCAAGTTCCATGACTTGAATTACTGCACTTATTACTCACACTAATGAGAAAGTTGAATTTGGCATGAACTTCTCAGACATCGGAATTTACAAAGTTTGCAGGCACTGACAACTTAAAACATGGTTGTTGGATAGCCAAGGGTGTTTCCACCTGAAGGTGTATGTAAGGGTTGAGTACTTGGGAAGCATCATTAGGCACCTTTTGAATTTGGAAAAGCGTGGCGAGCACACAACTTATTGGAATTGTCTCATAATGATTTTTGTTCTATTAATTTACCTTCACTGGAAGGTGAGAGGTATATTTTAACTTTCATTGATGATTTCTCTCATTTCACATGGGTATTTTTCTTGAAGAATAAAAATTTTGTCTTTGATAAGTTCAAAGAATTTTGAGTCTTTGTTGAAAAGCAATATGGTTGACCCATCAATTGCTTGAGATTAGACAATGGTGGTGAGTATGTCAATTGACGTTTTCAAGAATACCTACCTCGATCTGTTATTGACTGGAAGCGGTTAGTTCCTCACATACCTCAATAGAATGGAGTTGCAAAACACAAGAATCAGACATTATTTGAAATGGCTAGATGTCTTCTACAGGCTAAAGACAAGCCAATTATTTTCTCAAGCGCATCTTGACTCAAGTTGTTCCTTCCATCACTCCAGTCGAATTATGGTATGGAAAGAAGCCTTTTGTTGGCCACCTCTATGTGTTCAGATATGTTGCATGGGCCCATATTCCTGATGATTGAAGAAACAAATTGTATGCAAAAAGGCATGATTGCATCATAATGGGATACTCTAAGGATTCGAAATCATATCAACTATTTGACCCTATCCAACGACAGGTTATTGTGCTACATAATTTTTGGTTTGATGAGAAGTCTTCTAGAGTTAAGTTATTGAATTATTCCTCTGGATTGTTGCAAGATGATCCTTTTGATGTTGTCTTGGACACCGGTTCTCTTGCTCCCCCCTTCAGTCCTTCGACTAGTCCGTTGAACCTTATGCATGTTTCAAATTGACCGTTGATCTCTGAGTGGACTATTCCAACATATTATATTTTGACTTGTCCCCTGATTGAAGAACCTGTGACTTTTGATCAACCCGATGAAGTGAATCGTAGTTCATATGTTTCTTTTCTACCCCGATGGGTTGTCAAGATAATTGAAGCCACTGGAGATGCCTCCTATAGATGAAAAACTCAAATTCAAAGGAAACATGCCAAGTTACCTTGATGACTCGTGTTATTGAAACCTATGAACCTGTTACCTACTCAGATATCGAAGGTCGAACTGAATGGGAACATGCAATGAAGACTGAAATTGATTCATTTTCAAAGAAAAAACCTGGGACTTAGTTTCCTAACCACATGGAAAGAATATTGTGAAGTGTAGATGGTTCTACAGGACCAAATTTACCTCTGAAGGTGTTTTTGAGAGACAAAAATAATGCCTCATCGCGAAGGGATTTTCTTAACAAGAAAGTATTGACTACACTAAAACATTTTCCCACATTGAAAAGATGAACTTTGTTCGATTTATTCTTTCCCTCGTTGCTTGTTTTGGATGGAAGATTCATCATATGGATGTGACGAGTGCCTTTATTCATGGAGACCTATCTGAATAAATTTACATGGAACAACCACTTGGATTTGTGACAAATTCCAATTTGATATGTCGACTCAAGAAGTTTCTTTATGGTTTGAAGCATGCTCCCTGGCCCTGGTACACTAAGATCAACAATTTATTTCTTCAACTTGGTTTCAAATGGTGTGAATCTGATCATAACTTGTATGTTCTCCACTCCAATGGAGACATTATTATTGTCGTTGTATATGTTGATGACTTGATCATTACTAGAAATAATATTGTTCTCATCTTTAGATTGAAAAAACAACTTGTTGACTCCTTTGGTATGACAGATCTTGGCACTCTGCATTATTTTTTGGGTTTTCAAGTATTACCACTTTGCAATGGTTTTTTCATTTCTCAATCCAAATATGTAATGGATCCATTGACATGTTTTAATATGGCTTATTGCAAGCCTTGTGCCACTCCCTTTCAGACTGGAGTGAAGCTTACCAAAACCTATCAAACATGTGTTTTCGATGCTACTCTCTATCAACAATTAGTTGACATTCTTATTTATCTTCCTCATAGTCGACCTGATATTTCCTTTTTAGTTAATGTGATTTCTTGGTTCATGTAGGATCCTAGAGAAAGCCACTGGAAAGAATTCAAACACATTGTTCGATATATGAAAGGTACTCCTCATTTTGGTATAAAATGTTGTCGTAGTTCATATTCTCTAGTTGGCTTCACCGACTCCGACTGGGTTGGCGATGACGATAATCGGAAGTCCACTTTTGGGTATGTGTTTCTCTATAGAACTAGACCTTTGGTGTGGTCGTGAAAAAAATAGAAGTTAGTCTCTTTGTCCACTATAGAAGAAGATTATTGTGGCATTTTTCAGTCCATCAAGAGGTTGACCTACATTTGGATATAATCAGTTGAGCTATCGACCAGTACATGACACCATTCGATTAGGTAGTCGATGTGCCTGTCGATTGGATAGTCAACCAGCAGTCGAAGATAGTTGGGTGGTGGATCAACCAACCCTACAATCGACTACGAGTTGGAATAATATTCAGTCAGATCGATTCTCGTCGATCCGATGTTACATAGCGGATTTTTTGGATTCAACTCTAACCACTGACATTTATAGGTGGAAAAGATATTTTAGATTCTATGGGAGTCAGTTAGAGCTTGAGACTATAAAAGAAGACACCTTGGTTCATTATCATAATGTTGAGTGTGAATTGAGATTGCACAATAGATCATGCAGATCAAAATGCGCAATATGCATTATGATGTTCTAATCATAGTATGGTGTGCTTAAGTGTTGTAAGGATGTCTTTAGATGCCACCTCTGTTCTTCAAAATTTTCATCCCTCTTCTATTGTCTGCAATATTGTGTTATTTGTTTCATATCATGTTCCATTTTATTCTCCAACACCAAGAACATGTTAAAACAATAATATTTAAGACATCACCTCAAATAGTTGCAAAGGAGACCTTCAACATCATCCCTATACTCATTAGAAATCACAATAGCATAATTATTCTAAAACCTAAGCACACAAATAGTTCATATGATCAACACTAAAAAAAACTAAAATGACAAACACATTATTGGAGTAGTTCCAAACACATTTTCTAATAGTTATGACTTCAAAAATAGCTTCTACTCTTCGTATATCCAACAATAAGAGTATCGACAGTCTACACAATGGGAAAAAGTATTTTATTACATTCAACAAGTTCTCTTTTATAAGATAAGAGAGACTCCTCGGTTCTTGTGAATTTTCATTTCCTTTCTCTTTGTTTTGTCAATATGCACTTCAAATTTATTTTACATTTTTGTACATGAATAGGTAAGTGATATAAAAAAAAGTTGAAGAGATTGTTGAGTAGTTCTTTTCGTTTTATTTGTTGTTCATGAGTGATATTAAAAACATATCATCAACTCTGCTTGTTGGTGTCCCCTTGTGTTATTCAAGTTATTATGGGCGATCCTGGTGTTAGTCTATTGAACAAGATCATCCCATCTTATTCTTCTTTTTATTATCCTTCCAACATTCTCTTGCAGGTCTGATTTCATCTTCTGTAGTTCCCGATATGATTGTATGAACATTGCACAACCCGTTTTCTGATTAAATTTGGGCCTCTTATATTTTCTATATTTTCTAATAATTCCCCCTTTCAGTATTTCAACACTAGCCATACCTTCATGTTCTAGTCTATGTTATCTTTCCAGTGAGCTATCATGGGCCTGATTTCATTTCCTTTAGCCCCATATATGGTCGTTTGAAGTTTGCATAGTGATTTTTCCATTAAATTTGTGACCTTTTGTCTTTTGTGTTTCCTGATTTTCTATCATTGGTTTGGCCTAAATTCCTCTTCCAATATATTCTTCTCCTTGATACATTTCCAACAAGGTATCCTGAACCTAATTCTGACATGTGCAACTCAAGATATGTTTGTTTCAAATTCGATGTTCAACAACACTTGATTTGCTTATGGGTGAATCTGAGTCGTTGATCTTCAACCTGAAAATATCGTACCACATGCATGAGTTAATTCAATATTGAATGGTTAATATAGTTTTTAGCTACCTTACTTGACTTGTATAAGGACCTAGAGGATGCATAGGACCTAGGGTTTGTGTTGTAATTTTGAAAAGATAAATAAATAAGAAAAAATAATAAAATTAAATAAAATAACCTATGTGAAATCAAAATTAATAAATAAAAATTAATAAAATTACCCTCCAACCCATGTGGAATTAAAAAATAATAAAAATAAATAAAAGTCAAAATATTCCCCTAAAATGAAACATAACCTAAAGTCTTCTCAAAATTAAAAATCAAAATTGTGTGGTAAATAACCTTATCAGGATTTGGGATGGTCAGGATGGAAAATATCACTCTGATGGGATATCACTCCGATGGATTATCACTCTGATGGGCTTGTTAGTGAGTATAAATTTACAAAGTTAAAACAATTTTTTTTGTTGTTGTTGAGTCTTGTGGTCATGATCATGTGTCAAGGTCCTAGGGTTAGAGTCCCATGTCAAAATTTTCAGTTCATTAACTTATGATTCAAGTTTGGGGTTTTGATTGGGTCATGTCTAAGGGATTTATATCATCATTCCAAGTCATAGTTGAAGAGGTCAGTCTTATCCAAGGTCAAGTCAATGGTGTCACATTTCTATCCTAGAAGTCTCTTGTCATCATGTGAAGAAGGTGAGTCTTATGTTGTTACATTATGTCTTAATAAAGTCATGGGAGCATGTTATCACATGTACTAAAGGTTTCATAGGTTTCCCAATATATATTGTACCTCTTAAAGACTTGCAACGAATTAGTTCAAATTTCGCTGTGAAACCTCCTAGATTTTCACAACGACTAACTATCATATCAAATCACTTTAGAGATATCCATAACGGTCAGAAAATCATGGGAGTGAGGTCATGAGAGTCAGTACAGTCCTTATAAACCACGTTTTGTGTTCATGTGTTATTTCCTTTTTAGAAATCATTAAAGTTCTGGGTTGTTGTGAAACTATAACTCGCTGTGAAATTTCCTGGTTCGCTACAAAACTAAGAGTTGTTGCGAAATTGCATGTTCGGTGTGAAAATTCAAATTGGATCAATTTGTTGATAAGTGATGAAAACTTGCATCATCCTTGGATGCCACTGAAGATATTTTTTATACTACATATCTCTCAGATGCTTAAACCCTATCTGCCATCAAAGTTGTGTTATCATTATCTACTGCTAAATTCTTGCCTAGTGTGAACTTTCTGTTGAGTTTGTTGCAAAATCCCTTGATGCTAAAGCTCCATATCTCAAACAAACCCTAAAACACCAATATTTATTGCACGATATTTAAGTCTTGATACCCCTTGAACCCATCATCACCACAACACTCTTCATCAACAGCCATGGAGCATAACAAGCAAAAGAAGAAAATATAAAAGGGGGGTGATATAGTGAGGTTTGAACCCCAGGGTTTGCAATTTTTGGATTCAAATCCCATTTTCATAGAATATTTCCAAGCAGTGGGATGCCTCACCTTCTGTGAAAAGCTACAGGGAGGTCACATGAAGGTAGTTAAACAATTTACCCTAAATTTTGAATGAGTCAAAACAAAGGTTGGATCACTAGAAATTCAGGTCACATAGCAGATAATTTCCACAGCTACAAATATGCCCCTGTAGGGTGAGAGATGGTTAAAGGGGATGACTCTCAATTCCTCCTACTATAATGATTATTTCAAGTCATAATTTTAGAACGAATACCTGTCAAAAGGGGTGCCTAGAAGCCACATGTTAGAACACCATGACCAAATGTTGACACTAATTCAGAGACATTTCACTTGTGAGGGGAGATTCAACAAGGTGTACCTGTACCATATCAGACTACTCATGCAATTTACATGTCAGAAATTTCTAAATATTCCATATTATCTTTGTAGGAGCTTGGGGAAAATGGTTGACAAAGTACAAGGAAAAGCTAAGCAAGTTGGGCCTAGTCTATTTCATTTCAATCTTATCAAATTGTTAGTCCTTGAGGAGATTAAGAAAAAAAATAGGGAATGGAGTTCATTTTTATCTACATCAGGATTTTGTGCAGAAACCACTAGCTCCCCAAAATCAAAGGGTGGTACTCCTTCCACAAGCGCTAAAGCAACTTCCAACAGTTTAAAAAGGAAAAAGGAAAATGACAAAGAACAACCTATTGTGATTGAAACCCCTGAGACTATAATAAAAACTTCTCTCAGCAAAGGATCCAAGAAGAAGCGTAAAGATCCACTACAGGGTATAAAGAGAGTTTTAAATATTGAAGAAACCCCTAGCAGTAAGAGAGGAAAATTGAAAGGCAAGAAGCTCCTTTTCACTCCTGAGACAACAAAAATGGAAAAACCCAGGAAACCACCCACCATGTGAGAAACAAAGAAACTAATTCCTGCAGATGAGACATTTCCATGTCATGAAGTTGATGATGTTGTGGAATTACAACCTCCACCAGGAAAAAAAATGATGTTTAATCTAGAAGTACTTGAAAAAGAAAGATTTGGAAGACATGTAACCAGATCATCAACAAGGAGGAAGATTCGTGATGAAGAGACCAGATCTGAGATACATGTTCAATATGTTGTTGAAGAATTTGTTGAGGTTCAATCTCCTTCAGATAATTATGACATTATGGTTAAAATAGTAAAGAGACAGTTGAAAGAATCCCAAGTTGTAATAGTACAACTGAGGGAAGAAAACAAGCAAATGAAAAGAAAGATAGAAGAACATTTGGACTTGTGTGGAGAAGCTTTGGAGATCAATAAGAGGATGTTCAAGAGATATTTTCCCTTACACAGACATGTAAGAATATTATACAGACAAAACAGAACATTGAAGGCAAAGGACAGATTGAGGAAGGAGCAAATTGCAAAACGAAATCTAGATTTGCTAGCCCAAGTTGCAATAGAATGATCTGAAAATATTCAACAAATATATCATGTTTTGGTTTTTTATTTTATCTCAAATTTTTGGGAATGTTAGATTAATCTTGAAGCAGTTTTACAACACCAACAAGGAAGAATAGATATTTCGCAACAAATTTTCTAGTTGCTGCGAAATTTCACAGTCAGTCAATGACGAAGCATTTTCATATGTCGGTTGTGATGAGTTTTCCATGTCAACATCAAGATCAAATGATGAGTCATTTTATCACTAAATATATGTAATATAAATGTATTAGGGTTTTATAAGTTGGTCAATAAATCAAACCTAAATTATAGGAGTCCGGGGAAAATTAGTTAGTAATCAGTTAAGAAATCAATTTTATCATTTGTAACTCATTTTTTAATGTGAAACCCGAACGATTTCGACTCTATGGAGTTAGAATGAAATGTAATGCTATATATTGAAAGGAAAATTACAATAGAAGGGTTTAAGAGTTGAGTAAGAAAGGTATTGTTGGTGATGTAACATTTTGATATTAATGAAAGGTTTTGCAGACATAGTTGATTGAGCTATTACTTCAGAGATTCATGTGTTCATCTGTTGTAGTCAGTTTTCTGAGCGTGTGTGTTTCTTTCTTTGTTTATCATTAAATGTGTTATTCTTCATTTGAATGAGAAATTATTGATTCCAAACCTACAATGTCTATCTTGTTTCAGATATCCATTTTTTAGTCTGATAAGTTAATGTAGAATTCATCTTATTTGGATGCTCTGTGTGGCTTTGAGTGTTTCCTATTTCATCTTTCCATGCTTTAAAGATTGTAAGTCTAGAAATATTCGATTGTCTGGCCTCTGAGATTAAATTATTTTCAACCAAGTTCTGAAAACTTGGAAATGATATCCCTTATGACTCCATGCCCAATGGATTTTTCTCTCATCCCTGCCAACTATTTCATAAAAATTTTATCTATATAAAATCTAGCCAATGCACTGATTGAAGAACTATTAGGAGAGATCCCTCTCTAGATTGGAAGGAGGCTAGCTTCCAATATAAAAGTAGGTTTGTGGTTACCTTTGATATTTTCTTTTGCAACTAAGGAAATTTACAGAGTGATAACATTTTAGCGTCATTGTCGGGGAGCGAAGGTGAAATCTTCCCTGGGAAAGAACAACAAAGTTCCAAGATCTGATTCATGAGGGTAGAAAGTGATTCAGACACAGAAGTTGGTTGAATATTTTTACCCTGGAGATTTTATTGTCAAGATTAGTTACAAAAAGGTGATCCCATTGGAAATATTGGCTCCCAAGAAGATTCATACAAGGAAGAATCCAAACCCAAATCCTCCAGAAGCTGCATTTGACCCTGAGAAGATTATTTAGAAAAGTTAGAATAAGTTATCTGAATCACATACATTTTTCTTAGAAAGAACTTTTTCCTTTCCAAAAACTGAAGTAAGAAGTCTTGAAAATGTTGCTTTTGTTGTAAGATTTGAGAAATTTCTTGTCAGAACTAAGTCATAATCATATTTAAGACATTGTTTGATATTAACAAGTTTAAATATTTATTTCTTACCGATCCTGGTGTCAATTCCCCAAAGCCTGGTGTCATTTCCCCAAAAGATTTAGTTTCAAGTCAAGTTTCAATTCCAAGACATATTCCTATCAGATTCATGGCTGCTAGGTTTTCCCCTCTTGTTCTCCCTTCGCAACTACATGACTTACCCCAAAACTACTCTGAAATAATTAAAACATACAATGCAGAAGGGGATATCACAACACATCATCATTTAGATATATTTAATTATTTTGTTGATTTAGAGGAATTTGACCATGAAGATGCTAAGATGATATTATTTCCACAAAGTTTTGTTGGAGAATTCAAGAAATGGTTTAAGGGACTTGCAACAGGAAGTATTCCTGATTTTCCAAGTTTTGAAATAGTTTTTCTCAGAAAATGGGAGGATAAGAAAAATCCATTACACCTCTTAACACAGTTTAATAGTTTAAAAAGAGATCATGTTGAAACAATGCAATAATTTTCCACTAAGTTCATGAAGGTGTACAATTCAATCCCATACCAGGTTAAACCCCCTCTTGGAGCTACCCAATTGCACTATGTTGATGCCTTTAATAGTGATTTTTCTTTGTTGTTAAGAGAAAGAAGATATGCCACTTTGGCTGATATGATGAACGATGCTATGGAAGTTGAAGCTAATTTAATGGCATCTAGAAAAATAAAGAATAAATTTGAACATGAGAAAAATAAAGTTAATGAAGAAAATCATCCTTCATCCTCTAAATCTTCAAATGCAATGTTAGATATGATGGTGAAAACTATGGAAAAGTTAGTGGAAAGGTTGACTCTAGATAATAGACCTCCTTCTAGAGAAAGACAAGAACCTCAAGTCAGAAATATGAACTTCAAGAGACCTCTAGTTCCTTGGATAAGACAACGAGACCAAAGAAATAAGGGAGACCAACAAGTCAGACCTCCATTTCAAGAAAATTATGTTGAAGATTTTACTTGAAGATAAAATCCATCTGTTTGATGATGATTCTGAAATCTATTTGACTAAATAAGAGCATGACATGTTTGTTCTAGAACAAGATAATGAATTGTTGATGGATTCATAAGAATATAGACAGGGGCATCAAAGTGCCATTTTTGAATTTCAGAAACAATATAATCTCAGAAATAGAAATGTAGGAATTAATCCAAATAAATCTCAAGATGATCATCCCTCTACCAGTAAAAGGAAGAAAGATCCTCCAAGGAAATGCATGATAGAGAAATATAATCCAAAGGATGATGGCCCAAAGAAAGCTCAAGATGGAAAGAAGGATGTTAACAACAAAGAGGTAAAAAAATATCAGACTACTTTTAATCTTGAAACTGAAATTTCTAAGCTAAAATTTCCAATCCCTTTTAATGAGCTTATAAAGAATACTGAATATAGAGGTTAGATTGTGAGGAAGTTGAAAACAAGAGAAACCTCTGACACTCTAAATCTACATGATGAGCATCCTACTTTTTGTTTTGGTCCACGGGTTGAAGCAGATTGTGATAATGACAGTAAAGTACCTCCTTTTTACATCAATCTCAATTTTCATGATATGACCCTGAATAATGCAATGTTAGATTCAAGGACATCCCACAATTTGATGCCAAAGGTGGTTATGGAAAATCTTGTATTAGACATCACAAGTCCATATAAATATTTGTTCTCTTTTGACTCAAGGAAGGTTAAATGCTTGGGGTTGATTAAAGATCTTGTTGTTACCTTAACTCAGATCCCATCTAAAAGTGTTGTTATGGATGTGGTGGTTGTTGACATTCCACTTAAATTTGGGATGTTATTATACAGTTCTTGGGAAAAAAAACTCAAGGGTACCTTACAGATGGACATATCATATGTCACAAATCCAGTGTTTGGGCAACAAAGGAGATTGTACAGAGAAACACAGTTGGCATACATGGTTAGTAAACCAGATGGGCCTAATAATCACCCTATTTATGTTGTTTACACTGATATTGGGGATTATATTTTTTATAATGATCTCTATTTTGAAGAGGGGGGAAAGAATGAACCTAAAATTCCAAAGAAGAAAGGTGAGAAGTTGCATGAAAAACTTAGTTTATATCAAGCACATAATGAGGATGATGGATTATGGAACATGGATTTTGATGGAGTTGTTAGTAAATAAGGAGTTGGAGAAGCTGTTTGGATTGTTCCTCCAAAAGGTGCTTCAAAACTTTGTTCTTTTAAGTTGTCCTTTGATTGTACAAACAATGTAGCTGAATATGAGGCTTTAATTTTGGGGCTAAACACCTTGAAATATTTGAGGGATAATAGAATATATGTGCATGGTGATTATGATCTGGTAATTAACCGGGTTAAGGGAATTTACCAGACCAAGCACCCCAGGATGGGGGCATACATGAATGCAGTATTGGAATTATTAGAAGGATTCACAGAGTATGGTGTATCACTGATACCCAGAGTGAATAATATGATTTTTGATGCTTTATCCACCTCAGCCAGTGTTTTTAAAATACCTATTCATTCAAATAAGAAGTATGAGATTGAAGTCAAACACAGGCCATCAGTCCTAGACAATGTCAAATACTGGTAGGTTTTTGAAGATGATTAACATGTCATTAGGTTCCTTCAAATGTCAGATGAAATTTCCAGTACACATATTGATGAAGAAAATTTTTTTGTTGAGGAGGAAAATGCAAGTTTGGCTCCAAGTTCACAGGATTATCAGAATGTTATAGTGGGGAAGGAGATAATTCAATTGAAGAATAATTGCATCCCAAAAGGTGTGGTTCCTATTGAGAATATTTTTGATAATAATGATGTAGATAAGAACCCAAAAGTGACTCCAAATGAAGGTGAGGCAGAAGACTACAACATTGGAACTGAAAAGGAACCAAGGCTCATCAAATTGTCAAAGAATTTAACTCTTGAAAAACAAAGAAAGGTATCTTAAATTGATGAAGGAGTTCTCTGATGTGTTTGCATGGAGCTATGAGGAATTGAAAGTATATGATACCATCATCATCCAACATACAATCCCAATCAAAGAAGATCAGAAACCATTAAAACAAAAGCTGAGAAGGATAAATCCATTGTTGCTTCCTTTAATTGAGAAAGAAGTGAAGAAATTGTGTGATGCAAATATTATTGTCTCATTGAGGTTCTCTAAATGTTTGCCAAACTTGGTTCCTGTCAGGAAGAATAATGGAGAAATCAGGTTGTGTGTATATTTTAGAAATCTGAATAGTGAAAGACAACTATCCTCTCCCAAAGATGGATTACATTTTGCATAAATATGTGGGCTCAAAAAAAATGTCAATGTTGGATGGATATTCATGGTATAATCATATTATGGTGCATCCAGATGATCAAGAAAATACATCTTTTACCACACCTTGGGGAACGTTCATGTATGAAAAAATGTCATTCGAGATGATGAACGTGGGAGCAATATTTCAACGAACTATGGATATATCCTTTGCAGAAGAAAGGGATAAGTTTATTGTGATATATTTGGATGATATTGTAGTTTTCTCTAACTATGAGGAGGAGCATTTGAAACATTTGAAGCAGGTTTTTCAAAAGTGCAGGAAGTTTGGTATTTCCTTGAATCTAAAGAAGTCAAATTTTTCAATGCAGAAGGAAAATCGTTGGGTCATGTGATATCAAAAGAGGGAATCAAAATAGATCCAAGAATAGTAGCAACAATCCATAAAATAGATAATCCCATAAATAAAAAGGAAGTGCAATATTTTCTTGGTAGGGTGAATTTCCTAAGAAGGTTTATACCAAAATTTGTTGAAGCTATCAAGTTCATTACCCATATGTTGAGAAAAGATAATCAGGTTAAATGGACAACTGAAGAAAAAGGGTCATTTGATGATATAAAGAAAGAACTAAGTGAAGCACTAGTACTAGTTAGCCCAGACTATGATATTCTCTACCTCAAAACATACCATTGCAAGAGATTGTTGTAGAAACATAATCATAATTTGGAACAACTTATAGAATTTTACAAAAAATCATTGAGGGATTTGACATTGAACTATAACATCATGGAGAAGCATGCTTATGCATTGGTAAAGGAATTAAAGGAGTTCAAGGTTTATATCTTGCATTCTCATGTTCTTTCTTGTGTTCCTACTAGTGAAATCAAAGACATTTTAACTAAGCTAGAACCTGAAGGAAGAAGAGAGAAATGGATTGCAGTTATGCTGGAGTATGATCTAGAGATAAAGCCAACAAAGTTGGTCAAAGGTCGGGGATTGGAAAAATTGATGGCTCAGTCAAATTTTGATTTCCCGAGAACCAATCTCATTCATACTTTTCAGTGGATGTAGAACCAATACCTTATGTATCTCAAAAGTTCCTTTCATCTCCATGGTATAGAGATATAATTTATATTTTGCATAATTTACAAACCCCACCAGAGTTGAGCAAGACTAAGGCCAGATTTTTGAAATTGAAAGTAGTAAATTTATGTATCATAGATGTTTTTTTATATTGGAAAGATATGGGAGGAGTCTTATTAAATCGTCTATTGGAATATGAACTACAACAAACTATGAAACAATTTCATCAGGGTGATTGTGGAGGACATCACTACTGGAAGACTATTGTAAACAAGATTCTTAGAGCAGGTTTCTGTTGGCCAACAATATTTGCAGATGTGTATAAAGGAGTGACATCTTGTCATGAATGTCAAATCTTTGAAGGAAAGAGGAATTTATTTCCATTTCCTTTGAAACCTATTTCAGTGGAGGCACCCTTCCAACAGTGGGGTCTTGATTTCATTGATGAAATCAATCCAACATCTTCAGGTCAGCATAAGTGGATATTGACTGCTATAGACTATTTTACCAAGTGGATTAAGGATGTACCAACTAGATAAACAATTGATGTTGTGATAATTCAATTCTTAGAAAACAACATTTTTTCTAGGTTTGGTTGTCCTAGGAGGATCATGACTGACAACACAACAACTTTCAAGTCAAAGACAATGATCAAATTCTGTGAAGATTACAATATAATGCTCAGTCATTCTACAACCTATTAACTTCAGGGTAATGGATTGGTTGAGTCATCAAATTTTTTTTTAATAAGGATCATCAAGAAATTATTGCATGAGAACAAGAAGGATTGGCACAAAATGTTAATATTTTCATTGTGGGCAGACATGATCAACCTTAAAAATTCAATTGGAACTTCACCATTCCAGTTAGTATATGGTACATAGGTGGTTTTTCCTACTTCATTGGGATTTCCACTCATGAAGTTGTTGCAAGAGAAAGAAGCATATCCTAGTGACATTCAAAGGAGGATCAACCAGCTTATTCATGTTAAACAGATGAGAGAATATGTCTATAATAACACCCAACTGTTTCAAGAAAATATGAATAAATGTTTTGATAAAATAACCAAAGCTGTTGATTTCTAGATTAATGATGTGGTGCTGAAGTGGGATGCTTGAAATGAGGAAAAAGGAAAGCATGGGAAATTTGATCATATCTGGAAGGGACCCTATAATATTGTTGCTTTTCATGGAAACGATGCCTACATTTTAGAGGAGTTGGATGGATAACTTCTTGTTGGAGGTCTAGTCAATGGGAGGTTCTTAAAACTTTATCTAACATGAAAGCAACTTGATCTATTCATTTCATTGTAAATATTCGTTTTATTTTCAAAAATTTGCATGTGTGGATGACACTTTGAATAATTTGAAGCATGAAGTGAAGGCCCTAAGATTCAGAAGGGTAACTGTCAGTTTGATTTCAGTTTAGCTTGTATGTAAATAAGTCTGAACAGTTCAATTTTGTGTGATTTTTTGTATATTTTTCAGTCTTGGAATAAGCCCAATGGATAAGGCATTGGTCTTTCAGTTATTTTCTACCTCACAGGGAGGATAGCATCCCCATTGGAGCCTATGTTAGTGAGTATAAATTTACAAATTCAAAACAATTTGTTTTGTTATTGTTGAGTCTTGTGGCCATGATCATGCGTCAAGGTCCTAGGGTTAGTGTCCCATGTCAAAATTTTGGGTTCATTCACTTATGAGTCAAGTTTGGGGTTTTGATTGGGTCATGTCTAAGGGAATTAGAGCATCATTCCAAGTCATAGTTGAAGAGGTAGGTCTTATCCAAGGTCAAGTCAGTGGTGTCACATTTCTATCCTAGAAGTCCTTTGTCATCATGTGAAGAAGGTGAGTCTTAAGTTGTTACATTATGTATTAATAAAGTCATGGGAGCATGTTATCACATGTGCTAAAGGTTTCATAGGTTTCCCAATCTATAATGTACCTCTTAAATATTTGAAACCAATCAGTTCAAATTTCACTGCGAAACCTCCTAGCTTTTCGCAGCGACTAACTATCATTTCAAATCACTTTAGAGATATCCATAATGGTCAGGAAATCATGAGAGTGAGGTCATGAGATTCAATAAATTCCTTGTAAATTAGGTTTTGAGTTCATGTGTTATTTCCTTTCTTGAAATCATCAAAGTTTTGTTTCACTGCGAAACTATAACTCGCTGCAAAATTTATGGGTTCGTTGCGAAACTGAGAGTTGTTGTGAAACTGCTTATTCACTGCAAAAGTTCAAATTGGATTGATTTGCTGAGAAGTGATAAAGAGTCAGTTTGATTCATGTCACAAAATTTATATAGATTTTCCTTCGGGTCAAGAAACTGTCCAACGAAAATCGACTGACATTTCTTCAAATCTCGAACAAAGAATTGATCTAGCCAAAACTACACAATCCTACCTGTCCATGTTAACTGAGAAACAAAAAAAAAACCACGGAAATATTCAAATGTGTAATCCTTACCATATTACTTGTGTTCCTGCCAATTGGTGTAGAAATTTGAAATGAACATGTCGAATGGTGTTCTCAAATTCATTAGGACCATCTAGATGAGTTCTCCATATTTCATCTGATAATACTCTCCACATTTTCCCAATTTCAATGGTAATTCCTTCACACGCGCTAAATGGTCCCTTATTCTGTCAACGGAATGATTATCGAGAGAGATAAACTATTTCTCCAATCGCATGACGTGGATTTTATCGACTCTGTCAAACATCAAATTCAGCTTCTTCCAAAATTGATTAGGATATTTGATTCCATTGATGTGAAAATGAATCTCCCATGAGATATAGGTCATGATGACCCCTACAAGCTCATCCTTCTTTCCAACAAAAATGAACTTTGCTTGATCATTTGTTAGATATGGAATCATAGTATTTGTATATTTCCACAATCCTTTACTCTTCAGTAGGGTTTCCATGTCTGGTGCCCATACCGCATAATTTGATCCTTTCAAAATTATAGGATTCATCTTCGAATCCATATTTGATATCTAGACAGATCAGATTTGTTTCCAAAAGTTACAGTCTGAAAATCCTCGGACCGGAGTCAATCACACAACATATCAAACTCAACAAGATTTGCAGACAACATGTGAGGTTTTAAACCATCGACTTTGATACCATGTTGGGGATTGGGTGTAACCTAGTACAAAACAAACAAAAATAAATATAGATAATCGAAGAGGAAACAATTTTTCGAAGACAAAAGGTGGTGTCTAAAGACATTGTTACAACACTTAAGAAAAATGCATTGTGATCAGAACATCACAATGTATATTGGACATCTTGTACACAACAATGATATTGTCATGATGATAATGACCCATCAAGTTTTTTATTTATAGCCTTGATATATATTTATGAACGGAAAGAAATGAAAACACGGATCTTATGATATTAACACATAGGAAAAGTGAATAATAACATAGATACAGTAAAAATTGACTTCTATTAAATAAGAAATATGTTGAAAATGTAAAATGAAGACTGAAACAAGCTTGCTAGAATGGTGGCATCTTATCTCTGAGAAGATATGTGATGAATACCCTCATTTGAAACAACATGAGTACAATGAGGCTCCAAAATCCTTTTTACATCAAACATTAATGCCAAAACCTAGAAATACAAAAACCTAACCCTAGGAGATGAAGCGCCAAAAGTCATGTGGGCCTCGTTGGGGTAAGTTGGTACATCAACTTCTCGGAGTCGTAACTTTTGCATACGATCTATGTTTTAGGCACACAATATCCCATTGGAAAGGTCTATCCGAGGACTACACACTATGTCATCATGCTCAAACGTTCTTCTCAATGTGACTATGGTGAGCCCAAAAAATCTTGTTTAGGGCCTCAAATTGGCCTCAGAAGTTTAGCACCCAAAAATCTAGAAACAAATTGCCAAGATGAAAAATGAAACTACCAAGATGAAATATGTATGTGAGCTAGTTGGAATAGGTGGGTGGCCACCGATATCCACTTGGATAAATCCTACCCCATTAGGAAGCAATGGTCTCCATTGTGTTGATTTCCCCCATCAGATGAGGAAAATTCTGTTGAATTTGGCCCCGAGTGAGCCACTTGCCTTGGTGTAGGAGTTGTCCTGCTTTGACAACATGATAAAGTTGAAAATTTTGTTGGGGAGTTCCCTTGACTAGTGTATCCACAATCTGATTAGTGGATTCTTGTTCCATGCAATCAGGGTTGAGCTTTCTCGGTTTCAATTGTTCTACTACCTCTGAGGTGTCCAATAATGGTGGAAAGTATGGCCGAAAGAGGTCCACATTAAACATTGGGTGCAAGCCATGAAGGGGGGAATGTTGAGCTCAAAATAATTGTCACCCACATCCTTGGTGATGGTATAAGGTCCATAGCGAAGTGGACGAAGCTTCCAATGGGTTCATGTAAGGCGTTTTTTCTGCAAGTGCAACCAAAATTTATCTCCCACCTGAAAATTGTGTGGCACCCGGTGTTGATCATGGAATTTCTTGTACTTGGCATTGGAATTTTGTAAAATATCTTGAACCTATTGGTGGATGTGTTGGATTCATTCAATGAACTAGGTGGCTTTGTCAACTTTGGTTTGCGCATGGGATGATTCTTCCTATGTGGATGCAAGGGGTAGTGCAACATACATGGGACTCAACGATTGAAATTCCAACCCCACCTGAAAGGGGTTGTGGTCGATTGAGCTATGTATGGCTCTATTGTAACTGTGTTGAAAATACAGAAGACTTGCATCCCATGTGCATGGATGCTTGGAATTGTACATGTGAAAAATATGCATGATCATCATGTTGATGACCTTGGTTTGGCCATCCATTTGGGGGTGGAATGTCGTGGATTTGGTGAGCTTGGTGTTCAGTCATGACCAGAGGCTTGACCAGAATGTGTTGAGGAATCAGTTTTCCCGATCGAATAAGATGGTTTTTGGTATCCCAAAATGTACCCACACTCATTCAAAGAAGAGATTGGTAGTGGCCTTTGTTGTGATCCTCGTCTTGTAGGCGACTAGAATCACCATCTTGGAAAATCAATCAACAACCAAAAAAACATAGTTGTTTCCTTTCTTGGTTGAAGGAAGGCCTGACATGTAGTTCATCAAGATGGATTCCTAGGGCCTATCATGAGTAGGTAGAGGGGTGTACATGCCTTGTTTCTTAATAGTCAGTTTGGCAGTTGTGCAGGTCATGCAGGACCTGATATACTTTCTGACATCTTGTCAAAGTTTCGACCTATAGAAATGTTGTTGCAGCACTACCAATGTCTTCTCTACATCAAAGTGTCTTGCCACCTGACCGTAGTGATCTTCCCAATTCAGCTTCACGTGCTCGCTTGATTGGATGCAGAGATGGACCAGATGGCACAATAACCCATCCTGTAGATGAAAACCAGTGACAATTCTGTTTGTGCCCAGCATCTGGTAGGTAGTGGTGGAGTCAGGATATCTCTCATAGATTTGGGGCCATCCAAAGGTCTCATGTCTGTAGGAGTGTAGCACCGTGGTTAGTGCATCAACTGGAGGTCAGCTGAGGCAGTCAATGATGTGGTGGGTGATCCATGTCTTATACTTGATGTTGAGATAGAACTGCTGCAAGTATGTGGACCACTTATGATGGCATTCATTCTGCAATTTTCCTTATGTTTGCATGAACTGCATAGGCTTATGATCAGTGTGGATGATTGTCTCCTTCCCGAGAATGTAATGCCTGCACTAGAGGTAGGCTTGTACAATGGAGTACATTTCTTTGTCGTAAGTGGGGTACTTATAGACATTATATTATAGTGTCTCACTATGATAGTTCATGGGGTGTCCATGCTAAGTGAGAATTGTGTCCACAACATAGTCTAAAGCATCTGTCTCAGTATCAAACGACTGTTGCAAGTCGAGTAATGAGAGAAACGAGGATGAGCGCAAGCGTTGCTTTAAATCGTCAAATTATTTTTTTTGCGACTGGACCCACACTAATTTTTCCTTGACACCTCCCATGGTCACTTGGATAAGGGCCCATGCAATGTGGGATAATCCCAACACGAACCTACGATAGAAATTGGCAAGGCCTAAGAATCTCTAGAGCTCGGTGAGTGTGGTCGGGGCTGGCCAGTCATGGATGACCTGGATTTTGGCTGGATCAACATGCACCTCATGCTCATCAACAATGTATCCTAGGTACTGAACCTTATTTATGTTAAAGGAACTTTTTTTCCAAATTTGCATATATCTTGTGTTGCCATAGAGTGTGCAGAACCTGTTGAATGTGTTGCAAGTGTTTCACCCAATTCTTGTTGAAGATGAGGATGTCATCCAAATAAATTACAACAAAATAATTGGTGAAATGCTGCAATATATTGTCCATCATCCCCATGAAATTTTTTGGGTCATTTGTCAATCCAAAGGGCATGACCAACCATTCAAAAATACCTTCTTTGGATTTGAAGGCAGTCTTCCATACATCGGTCTACTCAATTGGAACTTGGTGGTAGTCGGACTTCAAATCAATCTTACTGAAGTATTTGGACCCCTTGAGTTGGCCAAGGAGATCGTCAATTCAGGGAATTGGGTATCGATTCCTGATTGTGATTTTATGTATGGATCGATAATCAATGTATATTCGCCAAGACTCACCTTTCTTCTGCACAAGCACGATTGGGCTTCCACAAGGTTATGATCTTGGGAATATGTGCCCCTTTTCGAGCAACTCTTGGATTTGGCGCTTTATTTCCTCATTTTCTGACAGAGAGTGGCAATAGACTGGCCCATTCGGTAGCGGTGCACCTGGGGTCATTTCGATTGAGTGCTTAACCTGACAGTGCAGAGGTACCCCAATGGGTGAGGAGAAGATGTCTTTGTATTTTTCCACGACCTTATCCACTTTCTTATGATGCGTGGAGATACCTTTCAGAGAGGCCATGGATGTGGTTGCAACCTTCCGCTCACTTTGAGAATGAACCAAAAAGAAGACAAACTTCCCAGTTTGAGAGATGACCTTCCTGCATTTCTTGGCAAAGATCAAGAAAATGGCGGTAGATAGGACTACCTCTGGTATCCAGTATAATCTTATGTCCAAAGTAATAATAACACTACAAGGCCTAGACTCATATACAACATGACGTTTCCATCTATTGGCTGACGCAAAGATCGTTCCCTTGGTGGATCCATTCGATGGTGTACGGTTGTGGGTGAGGTGATGTTAGTAGATCCAACTGCTTGATGACCTCTGCTAAGATGAGGTTCTTCTAGCTATCACTATTGACAATGAATTTCATCGAAGTACCCTTCACCCACATATATGAGTGAAAGAGGCGCTCACCTTCCTCTTATTCAACAGGTTCGTCAGGATGGACCTCGGTGGTGTAGCAATGGTGGCACTAGGTTCTGCATCAAAGTTTTGTCTCCCTTTTCAGGTTCTGACTCCAAGTCAGAGCCTGCATATGATTCAGAGGCTTTCACCTTGACCACCAATGACCTCTTTGAGTGGCAATCAACAGTGTTATTCCAGCGGATCTTATGGAACTCGCACCATTTTCCAATGTCTTTCTTTGTCTTCCCATTGTCCGTATTTTTTTGCGGTTTGGACAAGTTGTCCTGAGGCTTCCCATCCTTGCTCTACCCTTTTTTCTATTGGTTGGGGCTGCCTTTTCCTTGCTTATTCTATGAGGGGTTTGCAAACCCAAACTGTCACATCTTTTGTTTAATCTTCTACTCAATTTTGACAACATATCAATAGGCTGCGCCCAAGGATGAAATGTCTAGAAAATCCATTTCTATTTGGAATTATATATGCATACTGTCGTGGTACTTGAGCACCATATGTCACTCAGAGTATTTGATACCCATCTTGGTGTGCAAGGTACGAAATACATTGGTGAACTATGGCAGTGTTTGGTCCCTTTCTTGCTGCAATGTGGTCCATTTTGTATATAAGTCGTCATAACTTCCAAAAGGGTAGTATTGTTCCTTAATAGCATCCCTTGAGGAACCCAAAGTGGGTGCAACTACAAATAATGTAGATCGCTCTATTTCATTTTTCTCACAGAAAGTATCCCAACAATCTTGGACATGGGGAACGGCCTTGAGGATCTCAAATATAATCATTTCTCTATTGGAAAAGTTGTGAACAGAAAAATACCCTTCTAGAAGGTTTAACCATTTATCTACAGCATATGTATCTATTTGACCTTCAAATATAGGAATATAAAAATTTATTTGTACCTTGAAGGGGGTGGCGCCTCCATTTGAGGTAGATGTGTCGCTTGTCAGCAGTCATCGAAGGATTTGTGCAAATTTTTCCATCATCTCATTCCTTTGTCACTCGAGGGCTTCCTCGAGCAACATTTTGAAAGGATATCTTCTCCCATCATATTTCTTTTTTCCCACCATGGAAGGTTTCTTGGGCGTGTGAGATAAGTTTTCCTCAAGAGAAACAAGCTCGAGACCCAACTCTCTATACCCTGACCATGTCAAGGACATGCACTAAAAAATGACAAGGAGCATATCGCTCTGATGCCACTGATATAGATTTATGAGTGGAATGAAATGAAAACACGGATATTATGATATTAACAAAGAGACACAGTGAATAATAATAGAGATACAGTAAAACTTGACTTCTATTAAATAAGAAATATGTTGAAATTGTAAAATGTAGACTGAAACAAGTTTGTTAGAGTGGTGCCAGCTTATCTCTGAGAAGAGATGTGAAGGCTACACTCATTCGCAAGAAGATGAGTATACAATGAGGCTCCAAAATCCTTTTTACATCAAACATGAATGCCAAAACACTAGACATCCAAAAACCTAACCATACGAGATGAAGCGCCAAAAGTCATGTGGGCCCTGTTGGGGTAAGTTGGTACATCAAATTTATGGGGTTGTAACGTTCGCATGCGATCTTCGTTTTAGGTCCATGATAGCTCATTGGAAAGGTATATCCAAGGAATACACATTATGTTGTCACACCCTAACTCCATCTACGGTGTGATTGTGG
The DNA here is from genome assembly GCA_032191745.1 of Picea mariana. Classification (NCBI taxonomy): domain Eukaryota; kingdom Viridiplantae; phylum Streptophyta; class Pinopsida; order Pinales; family Pinaceae; genus Picea; species Picea mariana. The sequence continues at coordinate 396,545 of JASDQU010100057.1, read as the reverse complement.
CGGGCCCAAAAAACATTGTTTAGGGCCTCAAAATGGCCCCGAAATTTTAGGACTCGAAAAGCTAGAAAAAAACTGCCAAGATGAAATATGTATGTGAGATAGTTGGAGCAAGTGGGTGGCCACCAATATTCAGCTGGATCAAGCCTAAATATCTAACCAAAATCCTTGAAATTGGGAGGATCTTTTCCACAGATAACCATTGATGGTTAGAGTTTACTCCGTCAAATCTGCATTGTTAAGTCAGCTCGACAAGGGTGCTCGACCTGACCATCCATGTATCCAACTCGTATTTTATTACTCAGTTAGTCGATCCATCGATCGATTTTCAATTAACGGTCCAACCGACAAGCTTGTCGACTACTCAATCGAATAATTTACATATCTAGTCGATCACTTGATCAACTATTTCTAGATGTAGGTCGACCGCCTGACCTATTAATTCTAGAAGAAGTGTGATGAACAATCAGAATTTGATGTTCCAACATGTTGATGGATTTTCTCAGAGAGAGGGAGTTTCCCATGATGTTACTCTTGCTTCATGATTCTCTTAGGATAAAGGAATTCTCCTAGTTTAGGATAGTTCAGTGGCCAAAGGATTCAAGGTACATGAGAGGGATTCTCATGTTGATAGGTTGTTGATGGCCTTGCATGGTTTGTTACCTATACCACGAGATTTTCATTCCAAGATCAAGGAGTTGACTTTTGTAGATCTTTATCATTTTAATTTTTATTGATGTGATCAACTCACCTTGATCTTTTATGGAGATATAATTATCTTTCTAGGATGTCCTAGGAAGTTTGGCGGATTCCCTTCATGGTGGCCACACCGAGAATTCACTTGCTTGGAGAATGACCTACTTGGGAGGAAGAGCATTGTGCATCATGGAGAAGGGAATTAGGGAATAGATAGCATGGGATATCTTGGATTCATAACCGTAGGCTTAAAGTTGGCCCGGGGAAGCCTGGGTTGCGATAGTGTTCTTGCAAGGGGTCATTGATCTAATGGAGTACATTGCTTAGGAGGATCACTAGAGTCCATAGAGGCATATGATGGAGAAATTTGGACATGCCTTGTGTAACTACATCATCTTTTATCCCTTATTTTTTTTTATATTACCTTGGAGCATGACATGTAATTTGGAGTGGAGTGCTTCACTTGTGTTGGTCTACAAGTGCTCATTGTAGGTTGCTTGTAAGAACTTAGGCCCACATTACATTGTTGGCCTCCCCTACCCCTCATATAAATAGACAAAGGAGATAACATTTTCTTTTATCATCATCATTGTACTATTATCTATATACTTGTCTTCTTGGGGTGATTCGCTAAAGTTCATGAGTTCATGAGGAAACCCTGGGAGAATCTATGGAAGAGAAAGAGGACGTATTGGTTTGGAGTTTTCTCTTATGGATAGGGTTTACTCTTGTGGAGGAAATGTTGGGGATGATCTCATTCATATATTTGTACTCATATTCATATTCACTCTTGTGTTGAGATGTGACTTTGGAGAGGAGTGTGCACTAGTCTTATCTCTCTCTCTCTCTTGGTATTCAATTGTACTTGATCTCTTTCTCTCTTATAGTTACTATGGTTTCTTGGTCTTATTTGAGTATCTTGGATCATTTTGGAGGTCTAGGGTTAAGGTTTATCCCTTGAATTTTTAAGAGAGCTTTTTGATAAAACACTAGGGTATCTTAGGGTGGAGAAGAAGAAGAGAAGAGGACATATTTCCTTGGAGGACTTGTTGGATTGATTCTTTCATGTTATAGCTCCTTGTTTGGGCTAGGGTTTAATTGTTTTCCATAGCTAAGGTTTTGGAGAGATAGTGAACTTGTAGTAACCTTGAGAGAAGTCTATGGTATCTACTTATACATCATATTAAGCATATTAATGAAATTTTCAATGGTCCAAAACTTGTACAATTCCTAGATTTGATTTTCAGCCATATATGTCCTTTGTGTATTTTTATTCATGGAAATATATGTCTTGATGATTGAGATAAGTAAAAGGAAAATTTTGTTGACTAATTTGACATCATCATTGAAGAATCTAAGAGTTGTTATGTTGTCGTTATACATTTTGTTTCACTATTATGATAACTGTTGTAAAAGTGAATTTTCATATGTAGTTTCTATGGGATAAGTTGCCCTAGAAAGTTGAAACTTACCCAAGTTGTTTGGTATATTTTCTACTTGGATTTCCTAGAAGATTGGTCTATTATAAAGTGAAATATTGTATTATTTCCACTATTGTTTTATACTCTATTTCATAAAATATCTAAGGCTAAAATTCATAGAGTTAAGATCTAAGAAACCTCTAGTCAAAAAGTGAAATTAATGTTTTGCATTGAAACTTAATTAGGGTAGAGATTTCAACAGATTGTTATGTTTTCTCTTTACCTTGACAAGGGATATATGACAATACACCTCTATGTGTTTCTCTCGCTAGATATACCTCACCAACAATCCTCCATTGCACATTGGTTTTATGTTCTATTCTCGATTTTGTGTTGTCACATTTAGCTCCTAAACCACCTATTATATTAAAAACAACCATGATACATTTATCGATGCCTCACATTACCTCCCATTTGCATCATAATGCTCATGAAACCCAACACTTTTTCACATGGCTTGAGGTGCTTCAACCAGTCTGTTTTCTTGCTCTGAAATGTGAAGGAAGAGAGGTTGCAGAGACTATGAATGAGTGTGAAACATGAAAGAGTTATATAGTTAATATAGTAAAATTGGTTGTTGGATTAATTTTAAATATTTTGGTTTAAAATTAATATAGATAATACAGTAACATTGGTGGTTAAAATAACTTTAAAACATTTTAGAATGCATAAATTTATATAAGTTGTAATACAAGGTTGATGATTCTCGATACAAGGTTAATTTTTCATCACAAGGTAAATTAATTGATTGATTATCTGGGTTTGGTTTAACTCAATCTGGCTTGATTCAATTTGGAAAATATCTTATTTCCCCTTTCTGTGCATTGGTGATACTGCATTTTGTAGCATGGAATGTCAGAAACAAAAAATAGCCATGGATGGGAGAAAAGAGAAAAGTGTTGCAGGCATCACTAGACTAAAGAAAGGAGATCAAGTCTTGTCTTCCAATTTCCATGAAAATTCAAAAAAGGGAAACTTTTGAGCATAGACAGAGACTGTTGTGGCAACATGATGAATGCAGGAAGTCCATTTTTTAATGAGAGGTTTAGCTATTTTGGCTCTAGTAAAGCATAGTAGTATGTTTGCTCTAACCTTACCCTTAATGGGTATTTGTAATCCAAAACAAATACTAATGTAACCAAGTGTATCAGATACCTTTACAAAAAAAAATTATTGTACTAAATTAACAATGTAAGCAATTTTTAACCTATTTTTCAATCCATATTCTTGAATTTTTTGGTATCTAATTTGGCTCAGCCATATTGAGACTTAAACTCTATGTAACATTATAAATACGTTTAACTATTTAGAAAAAAATTGTAAATCTATATCCGAATAATGGGTGTGTTTGATGATTCTTTGATCTTGCAACCACAAAATCATATAACAACCTTCTCTGTACTAAATTTACTTCCCTCTTCAAAATATAAGTGGTGCACTAAATTTACTTCTCTCTTCAAAATATAAGTGGTTTCAGATAACTTTTTCCTTTGTATCATCAATATTTTTTTTAATGTTTCCTTAATATTGTATGCTACCATCCACCACCGCTTATCAAGAGGTGATGCATTGTTTATGACTGTTTTTTAAATAATTCCTTAATATTGGATGGCCAACATCCACCAGCACCAAAATGGTGTGATACTACCTACAACCTTGAGACAAGTTAAGGTCCCTTGTGGATACGTTATGGGCTACTTCTTATAAGGATAAAACCCTTATGAGCTTAAAGAGGGCCTATCTTTCACCAATCCAACTATCCTATGGTGGTGGTCGATCATTTTTCTACACTACGATATTCAAACTATGCCATGGAGATGAAATGAAGAATCCATGTTGTTTTCTTAATTCAACATTTGTTGTAACACACAAAGAAGAGGAATTTTAGTAGTAGGTTGTTTGAATCCTGACAATATTAATATTCATATTGTTGTTTCATGAATCTAATATTATACATGAATTGCATCCTTCATGTATATGGGTATATTGAGATTTCTTTGATTTTATTTTCATTCAACAAATTAAAATGAATTTTTTTTAAGTGAACAAAGTGACTTTAAAGAAGGTATTGAAAGTTATGTTTGATACAACTCAAAAATAGATTTATAATCATTTTGAAAAAAAATGATGGTCTTTTGGTTCATCTTTAAAGTTCAATTTATCTATAAACAACTAAAAAGTTCAATTTATGTGTAAATAAATAAAAATAATAGTGTTTGGTTTCTCTATAGATTAGTTTCTTTTAGTAAGGATTAAATTTTGCAAATGTGGAGATTCTTTTGACTCTATTTCCATTCAACAAATTATAAAGAGCTTTTTTTGTGAATAAAGTTAAAGAGGATATTATAAGTTATGTTTGAGATAACTATTTATATATTAAATTTATTTTCCATAATCATTTTGGGAAAAAGATGGTATTTGGTGCATCTATGGAGTTCAATGTCTCTACGTAAAGACTAAATTTCTGTGGAGTTCAATGTCTCTACTCAAAGACTAAATTTTTGTGGATTTCAATGTTTATGTAAAGGTTAAATTTTGGAAAGATTGAGATTTATTTAAGAATTCATTAAACAATATTCTTTGGTTCATTTATAGGTCATTCAATTTATTAACGAAAGACTAAATTTTACAAAGATCGATAAATGTGTTGAGGTAGCAGAGTGAATCCTTTATTGATGAGGATACATGTTGGTGTTGAAATATCAACCTGTTAAATGTCTATTGTTAGTCATGTGTGTGAGGTCAATGAAAACAAAGAATGACACTAGTTCCACTAGAAGATGATATGACAATCTTTGAAAAATACTTCTTCTGGCGTTGTTTTGATATTTAAAGACCTAATAAAAGTACAACATGTATTGGAAACATAGAAATGTGCACCATTTGATGCTACATAAATATTACAATAAGATTCCTCATTGGTTGAAGAACAAAATGGTCAAACACAATTTATCCTTTCTCTCTTTTCCCACTCCAATATGATGGGCTAACGTTACTTCTAAACATGTCAATTACAATTTTGTTAACTCTTAACAATGACCACTAGAGAGAGAAATGTAATATTTGGAAAGTAGTGTTATTATGGAACCAATCATAAATAAGAGAAAAAATAATGTATACCAAATAAAGTATACCAAGGGATTACATACTCTATGGTAACATACATGGAGAATGAACAAACCTCTGTTCTTTTATATAACTCCGCACATTTATTAACTAGTTAGTTATATTTAAGAAGTTAAGTAGAGGTCACCATAAACCTAACAATTACATGGTAAAATATATGTAGCAACCCCTTGTATTTATAAATAAACTTGACATTAAATCATTACAATTTATGTCCAATTAGGAGATTTTTATTGTTTCTCAATTTTATGTTAAATCAGGAGAATCATAGGGGAGTCTTATGTTTTGTTTTGTTTTCAAGTGCATTACACAATTTCTTTTTAAAGATTCTATTTTGGCTACTATCTTGTCCTTGCACTATGGTCACAATATTTAGGGGAGGAAGATGTGTCAGACAATTGGCTTAGGTTTCTGGATTGTTGGTTGCCATTAATGTCAACCATTGGAGAGTGATATTGTATATTGATGTCAACCCTTAGTGATTGGTGTCAACCCTTGGAGAAAGTCAGGTAGTAAATTCTGGTAGCACAAAGGTTTGGGTAATGGACCCAAGGTTGTTTCATGTATAATGGTATGAGCTTTAATATATTTTAAGGTAATACTATTCTAGATTGATAGTACATGTCATTCCATTTACGGTTAGAGAGTTATGGCCATGAGAAGTTGGAGAACCTAGGTTTGGGTAATGGACCCAAGTTTGTTTTATGGATAATGGTATGAGTTTTGACATATTTGCAGGTAATACTATTATATATGGATAGTACATGGCATGCCAATTCTTGTGGTATGTGGAACGTCACATAACTCCTCACGGTTTGAGAGTTATGGCCTTGCGAAGTTGGAGGACCCTCATATGTTGGCTTAAAGCCCCAAAAGGTCAAAGAAGTCAAAGAAGTCAAAGAGATAGCAAAAAAGAAATCATTATTTAAATGATAAAGTAAAGAGACAAAGTCAAGAAGGATTATTTAAATAATAAAGTGAAGTGACAAAATCAAAGAAGATTATTTAAATGATAAAGTGAGGTGACAAAGTCAAGGAGGGATATTTAAATGATAAAGTAATGGAGAAATTTATAATTATGGAAAGTGGTTAACCCTAAAAATCAGGAAAATAGGTTAAGTGACTTAGAAATAGGTTAAGTGACCTAGCAATGGGTTAAGTGACCTAGAAGATGCTTCTAAGGAAGATATTTGGAGAGTATAAATTAGAGGCAAGGCTCTCTCATTTTACATCACACTTGAGAATATTGAATATCTATAGGTGACTAAGGTAAACAAAGGATATATAAGCTGAATTTCATAGGGAAGATGAAGAAAAGAAGGTTGTAAATCAAGGGAGGGTAAATTCTTTTGATGATGTTTTCTAAGGTATGTTATTTACAGGTCATCTCACTATTTCCGCAATAACTTTTTTTTCTAGAATGATTTAGACTGTGAAATTGATAGGCCATTGAGGAAACATATCCAAGTATCTGTGGTAAAAATTTCAGCTTGTGGGTCGTTGTATTTTTGGAGTTACACTCCGTGGAAAATAGGGTTTGTGGCTAGTCCTGAAACTAGTCTAAAACAGGTGTTTCGGGTAAAAATGTCATAACTTATTCATAATAGATCCAAATTTAGTACGACCAAATGTGTTGGTTAGATTACAGTCTTTAGTATTCTGTGTAATATTTTTAGGTCTATTCAACAAACATTATGTGTGGGCATGCTCTACAATTTCTCTCTCTAGAATAAGCTAGAATTTATAAAGGTATGCCATTTTTTCTATAACTCCTTTTCTGTGAGATTCCAATTAGTGACACCTAGAGGAATTGCATACAACACATTGAAGAACATTTTGTATTATTTTCAGATCTTTATTCATTACAAGTACATAGTTATGATTATTTCAAGTTAGGGTTGTTGACTAATCCAAAACTAGTCATGTGAGACTAAAGAAAAGTTTGATGAAAATGATAGTCTCTTGTTGTTAAAGTTAAGGAAGGTTTGTAGGTATGCGATCATATACACCAAGTATATTACAGAGTTACAAATCAGATTTGGATGATGAAATTGATGAGGGCATTTGGTTGAGGTTCATGTTGGGTACATGGTTGAGACAAGTAGTTGATGAGTTGGCACATACATGAAGTGTATAGTTGATGATGTTGGTACATCTTGATGAGTCATAGTTGGTGAGTAGTTGATACATGATTGGTACATACTTGGTACATGGTTGGAGGCACTTTTTAGTAGTATTGTTGACACATGGTTTATGGATGATGTAGCATACTTGTATTATTAGAAGCACATATTGATCTTGGTGATGATTATGAGTTATGTTATGCTTGGTTCATACACATCTTTGAGAGTTGTCTTGGTGATTGATCTTGGTGAGTAGATCTGATTTGGTTGATAAGATTGATGAGACAGGTTGTTGTGATAGGTTGTTTGGACAAGTTGTTGTGACAGGTTATTTGTACAGCTTTGGTGCATGGTTGATGCACTTGTTCATGGTACAGGTTGAGGTACATGTTGGTGCATGGTTGATGCACTTGTTTATGGTACATATTGATTACAGGTTGGTTCATGGTTGATGCACTTGTTTATGGTACAGGTTGATTACAGGTTAAGGTATAGGTTGATGCATGGTTCAAGTTATTGGTATAGGTTATTTGGTGCAAGTTGATTGGTACGGGTTTACAACAGTATATCTCACAGTGATAGTGTGACATTGGTTCCATTATTCTACTTATACGTCAGGGTGGTTGGACAGGGAAAGGACAGGTGGTTGTAGCCACCTTCCGGTTGTAGCCGGAGAACATAGGGGGTTGTAGCCTCCTTCTGGTTGTAGCCAGAGAATTGGAGAGTTAGAGCTTCCCTCAGGTTGTAGCCTGAGAAACTAGGGGGTTGGAGCCTCCTTCCAGCTGCAGCTAGAAAACAAAGGAAGTTGGTTCTTCCAATGAATGTGATTCTTCAAGACATATAAAAAAAATTGTTATGTGGTTTTCTCCCGATTTGGGTTTCCATGAAAAACATTGGTGTACTGTGTATGTGTATGATTGTTCATTTGTTCATTGTTTATTTACTTTGCAGTTATTGGATGATAATGATACATTGATATAACACTTGGATTATATGGTTAAAAAGGATTAAATTGATCTATTACTAATTCACCCCCCCTCTCAGTAATCCAACAATTGGTATCAGAGCTGGTTCCTTCAGGAAACAGTTTAACCACTACAAGGAGATCATGGATTATTCTGAGAATGGAGTACCAATGTTTAATGGTCAGGATGGTTTGAAGTATGATATGTGGAGTATAAGGACTGAAGTATTTTTACAGGAACATGACATTATATTTGGCTATCAGTTGTTACAGGATATGATAGTTCAAAAAGGACAAAGGCTACAGCCAAGAAAAATTGAGGAAGAATAAAAAAATAGCAATGGATTTCATCTAGGAAGGATTACCTAATCCGATAAGAGAAAAGGTTAGTAAATGCTCATCAACAAAAGAACTTTGGGATAAGTTACATGACATATATTCTTCACCCATCACAGATTCATAAAATGTCAAAGAAGATGCAGATACAAATCAAGAAGAATTATTTTCACCATGTCAAGCAGATTCAGAAGATGAAGAGTACATAATCACCAAAGGTATGTTGTTTTGTTTTAATTGTGAAAAACATGGACATCTTGAAATAGAATGCCATGAAGGAAATGAGACAGAAAAACTAATTGAAAAGGAAGACAATTATGAAGAAGAATTGATTAGTGATTTAGATGAACAAAGGGAAGAAAAAAATTCACTCAAGAAAGAATTGATGAAACAAAAGGAAAGTGTTCACATTTTTTAAGAAGCCCAACAAGTCATCGAGAACTTAAGAACTCAGCTAAAGAAGCCAAAAAGATTGAAGAAAATCTTGAATATCAAAATCAGTGTTTGGAAACCAACATAGCAACACAGAAGGAAAAATCAGAAATGAGAGAGAAGATATTGACAGATCATATTAAGGAAAGAACTAACGATCTAAACCATCTTGAGGTAGATTTTGGTCAAGAAGAGAAAGGACTTGAAGAAGAAATAATCACATTAAAATATCATCTTGAATAAACAAAAAGAACAAAAGAAGTCATGAAGTCTCAAATAACGAAGAAAGAAGAAGAGGTTGAGAATCTTGAAGAAGAAGTTGTCACATTGAGAAGTAAAATCGTCAAGCTCAACAAGAACGTTGAAGAGATAAAAACAGCCACATCAGTTATAGAGAATGAAGAGAAGCACTCTAGGTTGCTAGAAAATAAGAATGAAGAAAATAGAAAGAGTTATGCAGAAGCACTCAAAAGAAGGAATCATGTTCAGCCAGAATCTAAGAAAACTATTGAAGATACATCTTCAAGAAGACCATCCATGTTCAAGCCACAAAGAAGCTTCAATCATGATCATGATCAATCAAGGAAAAAATTCAAAAGGACTATGCCACAAAGAAGATCATTCACTCCCAGGTATGCAAATTTATTTTATGGTAATTGTTTTTATTGTACTAACTTTGGACATAAGGTTGCAGATTGTAGGGATTATAAAATAAATGTTCAAGCAACAAGTGCCTATGTGGTCGCACATAACATTGAGTGTTACAAATGTCATAACTATGGACACATAGCCAGTGATTGTAGAAGCATGATCGATACTTCCATGAAACAGAATACTGATATCAGATATAAGAAAGTATGGATAAGAAAACATAAAGAACAAGTGAACAAAGACCAGGTACCAGAGATCGCAAGATTGGCAATAAAACGAGATGAAGAAAATTCTACAGATAAAAGGAAAAATGTCAGATACAGAAAGGTTTGGAAAATAATTGAAAGAAAGGAAGGACAAGTAAATAAGGAACAGGTTCAAGAGATCATACTTTCAGGCATTGTAGTGAAAGATGAATCCACAGACAGAAAGGAAGAAGTCACAGCTCAGAGAGATAATGAATCTACCAATGAAGATGATGATACATCAGAGTAGGAATTGTTCTGAGCCATACGACTTAGAGACTCCCAAGTAATATGAATATTAGACAGTGGGAGTCTGTGCGATAGCTATGATAGAACAAAGAACCATCCTTCAAGAATCTTGCAAAGTTTGAGAAGACAAATTCAAAGCAATCAGTTAGCAGAAGTACAATTTGATAGATTAATCAAGACTTCAGGATAGTATAGTGATAAATGGATCAGAATTATGGACAGTTTCACAAGTAGAGTCTTAGACAGTATGGATAGAGATGGATTCGTAAGAACACTTAGCAGGTTTGGACAGATATATGATAGTGGACGAGAGCATGGATTCAGAGATTGGTTCAGAGACAAAGGAACATTATCATAATGGATGATAATTACATGGGAAATGGCTCGAACAATGCTAATGGATTCCAAATTGACAGATTTTTTTTGACACATGCAATGCTTACATCAGTTCACATTTAAAATAGAGTAATGCTCAGAAACAAAAATGAAAAAACTCCCTATGAACTATGGAAAGGAAGCACAGACAACAACCTCTACATCAAGGTAGCTCAAGGTAATATTTTATTAATTGAAATTTATGTTGATTATATTGTTTTGGAAGTACTAATGATAGGTTAAGCCATAAATTTGCAAAGGATATGCAGAATGAATTTGAAATTTCATTACTTGGAGGACTATCCTTCTTTTTGGGTCTTCATATATGTCAAAGAAACCAAGGAATTTTTATTTCTCAAACTAAGCATATCATATAAATGCTAAAGAGGTTTGGAATGGAAGATTGCAAACCAGCTACCACTCTTATGCAAACCAATTGCAAGTTGAGAAAATATGATGATTCAAAGTCTACATACCGGAGGAAATATAGGTCAATGATTGGTAGGTTACTGTATGTGACAACATCCAGACCAGATGTAATGCAGGCAGTTGGACAAGTGGTAGGATTTCAAGCAGCACCAAAGGAATCACATGTATTAGCAGTGAAGAGGATTTTCAGATATCTCAAAGGAACATAAGAGTTTGGATTATGGTATCCAAAATGAAAGGATCTATCACTTATTGCCTACACATATGTAGATTGGGAAGGTTGCATTGATGACCGATGAAGCACTAATGGAGCAACGTTCTACTTGGGTGAGTGTTTAGTATCTTGGCTAAACAAGAAACAATTATCAATATCCTTATTTATAGCCGAGGCAGAGTATATTGCAGCAGCAGCATGTTGTACACAAGTTCTATGGATGAAACAAACTTTGACATATATGCAGGTTGAGTATGATGAGCCCATTCCAATCTATTGTGATAATACAAGGGCCATCAGTATCTCAAAAAACTCAGTGATGCACTCCAAGACGAAGAACATTCCAATCAAGTATCACTTTCTACGGGAACAGATTGCAGAGAAGAACATCAGAGTTGAATATGTCGGAACAAAAGAACAAGTGGCATACATATTTACAAAACCTCTTCCACGGGAAGCCCTTGAGTATCTTCGCTAGAGACTAGGAGTAATTTCTGCTCCAAAATGAATTCTTTTGAATGCTTATCTTGTATGTATTAGATGTAAATGAGGAAGCACCATAAATAGGACAAAGGGGGAGAGATTTATCAGATGCAAAGGTAAATACTTAGAGGCATGTTTCCAAAGGGAGCGATTGTCACAAGGAAAGAATGAGCAATATGACTTAGAGTGATACCCTTTGTCAAAGGGGGAGATATTATTCATATGAAGGGAAAAATAGTAATCAGAGGCTTATAAACACAAAGAAAAATCAAAGGCACGTAGACAGGGGGAGAAGCCCTAAGGAGAGTTCAGTCAAGGGGCACAACCCTAAATGGAGATACCATTTTCCATTGATGTCAAAGGGGGAGAGTTATAAACATTGTTGAAGAGTATAAGCATGAATGTTATCATGACTAAGTGTTGCCATCAATGTTGGTGTTGCCATAAATACCAAAGGGGGAGATTGTCAGACAATTGGCTTAGGTTGATGGATAGTTGGTTGTCATTAAGGTCAACCATTGGAGAGTGATATTGTAGATTGATGTCAACCCTTAGTGATTGATGTCAACCATTGGAGAAAGTCTGGTAGCAAATTATGGTAGAACAAAATTTTGGGTAATGGACCCAAGGTTGTTTCATGTATAATGCTATGATTTTTAATATATTTGAAGGTAAGACTATTCTAGATGGATATTACATGTCTTTCAATTTTTGGTGGTATGTGGAACGTCACATAACTTCTCACGGTTAGAGAGTTATGGCCATGAGAAGTTGGAGAACCTAGGTTTGGGTAATGGACCCAAGTTTGTTTGATGGATAATGGTATGATTTTTGATATATTTGTAGGTAAGACTATTCTATATGGATATTACATGTCATGTCATTTCTGGTGGTATGTGGAACGTCACATAACTCCTCACGGTTTGAGAGTTATGGCCTTACGAAGTTGGAGGACTCTCATATGTTGGCTTGAAGCCCCAAGAGGTCAAATAAGTCAAAGAGCTTGCAAAGACAAAATTATTATGTAAATGATAAAGTAAAGTGACAAATTCAAGAAGGATTATTTAAATAATAAAGTGAAGTGACAAAATCAAAAAAGATTATTTAAATGATAAAGTTAGGTGACAAAGTCAAGGAGGGATATTTAAATGATAAAGTAATGGAGAACTTTCTAATTATGGAAATTGGTTAACCCTAAAAATGAGGAAAATAGATTAAGTGACCTATAAATGGGTTAAGTGACCTAGAAGATGCTTTTAAGGAAGATATTTGGAGAGTATAAATAAGAGGCAAGGCTCTCTCATTTTACATCACGATTAAGCATATTGAATATATATAGGTGACTAAGGTAACCAAAGTATATCTAAGTCGAATTTCAGAGGGAAGGTGAAGAAAAGAAGGCCGGAATTCAAGGGAGGATAAATTATTTTTATGATGTTTTTTAAGGTATGTTATTTACAGATCATCTCACCATTTTCGCAATAACTCTTTTTCTAGAATGATTCAGACCATGAAATTGATAGTCCATTGCGGAAACATATCCAAGTACCTGTGGTAAAAATTTTAGCTTGTGGTTCATTGTATTTTTGGAGTTACACTCCGTGGAAAATAGGGTTTGTGGCTAGTCCTGAAACTAGTCTAAAACAGGTGTTTCAGTTAAAAATGTCATAACTTTTTCATAACAGATCCAAATTTAGTAAGACCAAATGTGTTGGTTAGAGTACATTCTATAGTATTCTTTGTAACATTTTCATATCCATTCAACAAATATTCTATGCAGTGCACACTCTACAAGGTATCTCTCTAGAATAAGCCATAATTCAGCAAGGTGTGCCATTTTTTCTATAACTCCTTTTCTGAGAGGTTCCAAGTAGTGACACCTAGAGGAATTGCATAAAAAACATTGAAGAACATTGTGTACTATTTTTAGATCTTTATTCATTACAGGTACATAGTTATGATTATTTCAAGTTAGGGTTGTTCACTAATCCAAAACTAGTCATGTGAGACTAAAGAAAAGTTTGATGGAAATGCTAGTCTCTTGTTGTTAAAGTTAAGGAATTTTTGTAGGTATGTCATCATATATACCAATTCTATTACATATTTAAAAATAAGATTTGGATGATGAAATTGATGAGGGTATTTGGTTGAGGTTCGTATCAGGTACATGGTTGAGACAAGTAGTTGATGAGTTGGCACATACATGAGGTGTATAGTTGATGACGTTGGTACATCTTGATGAGTCATAGTTGATGAGTAGTTGATACATGATTGGTACATACTTGGTACATGGTTCGAGACACTTGTTAGTAGTATTGTTGACACATGGTTTATGGATGATGTAGCATACTTGTCTTATTAGAAGCATATATTGATCTTGGTGATGATTATGTGTTGTTGTCTTATGCTTGGTTGATGCACATCTTTGAGAGTTGTCTTGGTGATTGATCTTGGTGAGTAGATCTGATTTGGTTGATAAGATTGATGAAACAAGTTGTTGTGATAGGTTGTTTGGACAAGTTGTTGTGATAGGTTATTTGTATAGGTTTGGTGCATGGTTGATGCACTTGTTCATGATACAGATTGAGGTATAGGTTGGTGCATGGTTGATGCACTTGTTTATGGTATAGATTGATTACGAGTTGTTTGGTACAGGTTGGTGCATGGTTGATGCACTTTTTTATGGTACAAGTTGATGCATGGTCCAGGTTATTGGTACAGGTTATTTGGTGTAGGTTGATTGGTACATGTTTACATCAGTATATCTCACAGTGATAGTGTGACAAAGGTTCCATCATTCTACTTATACGTCAGGGCGGTTGGGTGGGGCAAGGACAAGTGGTTGTATCCACCTTCCGGTTGTATCAGGAGAACATAGGAGGTTGTAGCCTCCTTCTAGTTGTAGCTAGAAAATTGGGGAGTTGGAGCTTCCCTCGGGTTGTAGCCTGAGAAGCTAGGGGTTGGAGATTCCTTACAGTTGTAGCTAGAAAACAAAGGAAGTTGGTGCTTCAAATGAATGTAATTCTTCAAGACATATAAGAAAAAACATTATGTGGTTTTCTCCCACTTTGGGTTTCCACGTAAAACATTGGTGTATTGTGTATGTGTATGATTGTTCATGTGTTCATTGCTTATTTACTCTGTAGTTATTGGATGGTAATGATACATTGATATAACACTTGGATTATATGGTTAAAAAGGATTAAATTTCTCTATTACTGATTCACCCCCTCCCCCCTCTCAGTAATCCAACAAGATGTTCACAATAAACTATTATCACCACATAAATATCAATGATCTTATGCCCTTTGTTTGTCAGTCATATTTCCAAGGAATAGTCCATGTAAGTCAAAGTTCCTTAGGTAATAGTTCCTTTGTTAGTCAAGGACTCTAACTGACATGAACTATGACAACGAAACTTTAACCAAAAAAGGAACTATGACCTTGATTTGTTAGTCATAGTTTTGTACTAGTATATATACCGACATATAGGTATATACAAGAGGTTTATGTGTCAGTGTATATATCAATATATATTTATGTATCGGTATATAGACTAAGTATATATACCAGTATATAGACTAAGTATATATACCAATATATATACTAAGCATATATACCAATATATATACTAAGTATATATACCAATATATACTGACATATAGTGATACTAGGTTTATGTGTCAATATATATACCAATATATATACTAGTATATTGGTATATATATACCAGTATATAGACTAAGTACATACTAGTATATATATATCAGTATATATGTCGATATATATACTAACCAATATATATGTCGGTATATATATCGACCAATATATATGTCAATATATATACTAGGATATATACTCACTAGTATATATTCTTATTATAATATTTATGTAGCATCAAATGGTGCACATTTCTATGTTTCTATTACATGTTGGACTTTTATTAGGTTTTTAAATATCAAAACAACACCACAACAAGTATTTTTCAAATATTTTCATATCATCTTCTAGTGGGAACAAGTGCCATTCTTTGTTTTCACTGACCTCACACACATGACTAACACTAGACATTCGACATGTTGATCTTTCAACACCAACCCCAAATCTATTTGATGCCAACTAGTATCCTCATCAATAAAGCTACCTCAACACATTTATCGATCTTTGTAAATTTTAGTCTTTCGTTAAGAAATTGAATGACCTATATATGAACCAAAGACTATTGTTTAATGAATTCTTAAATAAATCTCAATCTTTCCAAAATTTATCCTTTACATAGACATTGAACTCCATAGAAATTTAGTCTTTACATAGACATTGAACTCCATAGATGCACCAAAGACCATATTTTTCCCAAAATGATTATGGAAAACAACTTTAATATATAAATAGTTGTCTCAAACATAACTTATAATATCCTCTTTAAATTTATTCACCAAAAAAACTCTTTATAATCTGTTGAATGAAAATAGAGTCAAAGCAATATCCACATTTGTAAAATTTAATCCTTACTAAAATAAACTAATTTGTAGACAAACCAAACATTATTATTTGTAAAATGTACATTTATGGAAGGTGGCTTCTGTATATGCGCATATATGGAAGTTGAATTCCATAAATGAGAATTTACGGAATCCATCTATGTGTATTTTTGAAGGTTGGATTATGTATATGCATGCTTCCATGTATATATGCATTTATGGAGGTTGGATTTTGTACATGCAGATTCCGTAGATGTGTGCTTCCATATATGCGGATTTATGGAAGTGGTCAACTTCCATAAATGTGCATTTATGAAAGTTAACCATATACTGAAGTCACTTCTATATATGTGCATATACTGAAGCCAACTTCCACAAATGCACATATATGGAAGTTGTCTTCCATAAATGCACATTTACGAAAGTCGGCTTCCATAAATGCTCATTTACAAAAGGAAGCTTTTGTATATGTACATATATGGAAGTTTGCCACTTGTGTCAATGTGTATTTATGGAAGTTGGATTCCATATATGTGCATATACGAAATCACACATATACAGAAGTTGGCTTCTATAAATGTGCATTTACGGAAGCCAACTTCCATATATGTGCATTTACGAAGGTCGGCTTCTGTATATGCACACTTCCATATATGTGAATTTACGAAGGTCGGCTTCTATATATGCGCGCTTCCATATATGTGCATTTTTGGAAGTGGTCAGCTTTCGTAAATGTGCATGTATAAGTGTGCATATACAGAAGCCAACTTCCATAAATGCGCATTTACAAAAGTGACCAACTTCCATAAATGCACATTTACAAAATTTGGATTCCCTATATGCACATATATGGAAGCGTGTATATACGGAAGCTAGCTTTCATAAATGAACATCTACGGAAGGTGACTTTCGTATATGCATGCTTCCATATATGCACATTTATGGAAGTGATCAGCTTCTGTAAATGCACATTTACATAAGTTGACCATATACAGAAGCCACTTTCGTATATGTTCATATACAGAAGCCAACTTCCATAAATGTACATATACAGAAGCATCGTTCAGTATATGTTCATTTACAGAAGTCGGCTTCCATAAATGTTCATGTATGGAAGGTAGCTTATGTATATGCAAGATTTTATATATGCGCATATACGGAATCCAACTTCCATAAATGCGCATTTACGAAAGTATCAAGCTTCCATATATGTGCATATATGAAGCTGGCTACTTCCGTAAATGCGCATTTATGGAAGTTGGATTCCATATATGTGCATATACAGAATCTTGCATATACGGAAGTTCCCTTTCGTAAATGCGAATTTACAGAATTTGGCTTCTGTATATGTGCACTTACAGAGGTTGGCTTATGTATATGCACGCTTCCATATATGCGCATTTTTGGAATTAATCAGCTTTCGTAAATGCACATATACAAAAGCGCGCATATATGGAAGCAGCTTCCACAAATGCACATTTACAAAAGCTAACTTCAATGAATGAGCATATACGGAATCCACTTCCATAAATGCGCATTTACGGAAACCACCTCCATAAATGTGCATTTACAAAAGTTGGTTTCCATAAATGTGCTTTGCGGATGACAACTTTTGTATATGCACATTTATGAAATCTTACCACTTTCGTAAATGCGCATTTACGAAAGCTAGCCACTTCTGTATATGCACATATACATAAGCCAGCTTCCATAAATGCACATATACAGAAGCCATTTCCATAAATGCACATTTACGAAAGGCGGCTTCCATAAATGTGCATTTACGGAAGGAAACTTATGTATATGCGCATTTATGGAAGCTAGCCACTACTGTAAATGCACATTTATGGAAGTTGGATATACGAAAGTGTGCATATACGGAAGCGAACTTCTGTAAATGCGCATTTATGGAAGCCAGCTTCTGTATATGCGCATTTACGGAGGTTGGATTCTACATATACGCGCTTCCATATATGCACATTTTTTGAAGTGTTCAGCTTCCTCAAATGCGCGCATATACGAAATGAAAGAACACATGTACATAATCCAAATTTCGTAAATGCACATTTATGAAATCCAACTTTCATAAATGTGCATATATGGAAGTCAACTTCCACAAATGCACATATACATAAGCCACCTTCCATAAATATGCATTTATGGAAACCGGCTTCCATAAATGTTCATATGCATTTATGGAAGGTGGCTTTCGTATATGCACATATATGGAAGTTAGCCACATTTATAAATGAGCATTTATGGAAGTTGGATTATGTATATGCGCATATACAGAAACGTGCATATACGGAAGCCAACTTCCGTAAATGCACATTTATGAAAGCCAGCTTCCATAAATGTTCATTTATGGAGGTTGGGTTATGTATATGCTTGTTTCCATATATGTGCATTTTTGGAAGTGGTCGGCTTCCGTAAATGTGCATATATGGAAGCACGGATATAAAAAAGGAAACTTCCATAAATGGGCATTTATGAAAATGGCCATCTTCCGTAAATGCACATTTACGGAAGTCAATTTCCCTATATGCGCATATATGGAAGCTAGCTTCTATAAATGTGCATTTATGGAAGGCGACTTTCGTAAATGCGTGCTTCCATATATGCACATTTATGGAAGTGATCAGCTTCTGTAAATTCACATTTACGAAATTTGACCATATAGGAAAGCCACTTTCATATATGGGCATACAATAAAGCGCGCATATATGGAAGCCAACTTCCATAAATGCACATATACATAAGTCATCTTCCGTAAATGCACATTTACAAAGGTCAGCTTCCATAAATTCTCATTTGCATAAGGTGGCTTCTGTATATGCGCATATGCAGAAGCTATCCACTTTTGTATATGCTCACTTAAGGAATTTGGATTATGTATATGTGCATATACATAATGTTGAAATATTGTAACTACAAAGAGTATTCTAATTATTATTGAGTCATTATTCATTAGATCAATCCCCTTTTGTGGATTAATCATGTCGGGTATTGTAATTGACCAAATCCCCTTTTGTAGATTGGTCAAACCCTAATTGTATTATGAAAATTAAGAAGTCGGCTCCCAGGCCTAATTAAAGTGGTTTTAACCACTGAGAAGACAAGTTGTCCTTGCCCAGTGAAGAGACACATTTTAATCACCTGCCAACCAATATAAATAAAGGAATCCAGTGCCTCATTATCTCACTCACTCATTCACTCATCAAGTGTGCAAGTTTGGTAGTTGCAGTTGGAAGAAGGAAGAGTGATGATGCTGCCCTTCTCAACCCGCAGGTCAGAAGTCCACGCACATAGGATATTTCCTCTTCCACCGGCCCGAAGAGCTCTCAACAATTGGCACTTCTATTTCCCTTTCAGGAAATATGCACCCACAAATAACTTCAAGAAATTTCCCCCTTTTATACTTCGGGAGATCGGACTTCGCGAATCCGGTGGTCAAGCACCCTGTCTCTCAAATCCTCGAAACCCGAAAACAGTCAACTCTTGACTTTTCCCTTGCCAATTTTGGATTTCTCCTTATCACGATTTCGGGAATTACGATCTCAAGCAACTCGTCCCCTCGACTCCCGAAACCCGAACTACCAAAACTCCAATGCGCTTGCAAGCTTGACTTTTCAACATCCCTTCATTCCGTCAGGATTTCGGACTTCGTGACTTCGCGAATCCTAACGCAAAGATTTCGGGACTTAACCCCACGAAACCCCGAAATGGTCAATGAAATTAACTTCCATGTCGATAGTGCACCACCTGCCCGCCCTGCCGATTCCTATGGCCCACATGCTCCTTTCGGCCCTTTGGAACTTCGCACTTCATGATTTCGTGAGTCCTGATGTAAAAATTTTGGGACTTCAACTCACGAAACTCCAAAATAGCAATCCACGGGTAAATCCAACGGCTCCTGTTGGCTTGAAATCTACGGTTCTACTTCTTCTGAGCTTGAACCCCTCGAAAACACTCGTCGTAACTCCCCTTCTGTTCTGTGAGATCTGACGGCTCACGGGACTTCGCGAGTTCCCCACAGAGAATTTCGACCGTCCGTTCTTTCCTGCACCAGGACTTCTGCAACTTTTTACCAAAGTGGTTTTCCCACGGTACTTAGCTGCCTGCGACACAAAATTGTGATGCCTTCTTCCTATTCCAATGCACAAACTTCCTTTTCAGTCTTTCAAGGTACTTGGCCTCTTGCCTCCCTTGGACCACTTCGAAGGTTCAAATCCTTCTGAACTTTTCCACGACTTCGAGTCTTTTAGAAAACTCCTGCTCACACTCCTTGCGGCATACCTTCAAACCCCTTCGAGTGTTGAACTCCCTTCGACTCTACGCACTCCTACAACATCAGTCTCTCAACAAGTCATTCAGGTTAAAAAACCTGAAACTCTACTTGGCCTGCGCACACCTTGCACGGCTCATGTGCCTAGCTGCACTTCTGTGTGAATGAGAACAAAATCTACCCTATCTGATCTTTCAGAGACAAACCTCTGAACCCTTTTTCAATGCACTCCTTGCGAACAATTCAACTGCACTCCTTGCAGGAACTCTTGCTCAGATAGAGAAACAATTGAAACTCATTCATTTACTCTTTCCTCTCAGATTTCAAACATTCAACAAGAAATCATTCATACATAGCATACAAGAAATTTCATGACAGAAAGAGTAAAACATTCATGAGCATAACATTCAAAAATGCATACACAGAGAATATTTGAACACCATGAGTCTGAATCAAAACCTTCTTGTATTAATCCAGAATTTATGTACATGGAATTCGGCTACATAGTTCTCTGCTCATTCTCTTCTATGTTCTATGCTCTCAATTGACATAATCTCATTCTTCTATTCTCCACCACTTTTACAATACACAATGAGAGTGTCTATATTCTGTTTCCCTCTTTCATTCTAAACTGTCTAATCTACGCATTAAATTCTATCTACTTGCATTAACTATTATTAATGCCTTCTACCTACTAAGGACGAGAGCGGATCGCTCAAGGTCCGTTTACATTTTACAAGTGTGCCTTCCACTTGATGACTTCATTAATGTTTCAAGACATTTTCAAAATTTGTGCTAGGCGCTTTTCTAGCTGCCTTTTATCTCTGTGTTGGCTCGCTTGAGATGCTCCTGCATCATACTCCCTTGCTTGAAAATTTTCATGGGCTCCTGTCCATGAACTCACGCACGGTCTGTCCATGCCTTTGGATCTCTGTTTCGTTCTCCCAGCTGGCATCTTCAACTAGATGGCCTTTCCATTTGACCAAATACTCAAAGTATTGCTTTTTCTTGTGTAACACCCTATTTCCCCCAGATTGTAAATATAACTGAACTGGCCAAGGCCTATGGAAAAACTCATAAGTATGAATATGTGTTGTAAATGGACCTGCAGGAAGAGGTCAATGAATGTAAATGATAGTTTGAATTTATTGCAGGACTGCTGAGAGGGGATGTGCGGAAAAGAGACCACGATGGTGGTGGAGGGCACCTTGAA
>JASDQU010100057.1:354812-374665 GCA_032191745.1 Picea mariana | reverse complement strand
AATACCGTATTTGGACTCCACTGGCCCGGAGAACCAAAAGCGGCTCGCTAGCCCTGAAATAAATGCCTTGCAGGCTGGTAGGTTGATGGCTTGATGAGGGATGGGGAGGTGAACCGCCTATCCGTAGAGCCATCATGACTGACCAGCGCGAGGGTAATCGTGCCACACGCAACCTTGCGAGAGGATAAGGCGTATGGCAGAAGCGATTGAAGGGGCATACGCGAGGGGAACTCTGGCAATTTTACGCAGAGTGAGTGATCGCAGGGAGGGAGGATTGCAACCTTCGCTCCTGGGCACTGGCAGACGGAGAGACGCAGGTCTCAGGACATCGTGGTCTCAGCTCGGGGGTGGCTAGTGGTAAATCCATTAGGATTCACTACGCCTACGATTGGGTGGAAACGAGCACCCCTCTCAGCAGTTGCTTCCATTGCTGAACTTACTTCTGATAAGTGTTTTTCTCGTATTGCATCTTGAATTTATATGCTGACACATATGTTCATAGACTTGTGGAATTGTACATGTTTTCCTGTGTAGGAATGTCTGTGTAGTAATTGATGATAAGGAGTAGATATTAGCTCATAGAACTGTGAAATTGTAAAGGATTGCAGCATGAGAGTGTTCGCGTAATGTTTGATATGAATAAGTTGATATATGCTTATCACAGAGAATAACATGCACGGCGTACGTTGATAAAATGAAGCCAATCATGCCCAGCCATTCTCGGGAAGTTGTCATACACGCAAGAAATACAAGTGGTTTTTAAGCACACATCTATTGGCCACCCTTGTAACCCATGTTGGTACCCCTTCGAGTGGTAGCGCATCATACAACACCTATATATAGATCGGCCTAGGCATCCTGAAGCCCTCCATAGATAAACCAATCGACCGCTAGATTGTTATAGTGTCACCGAGAACAACACTCAAGAAGATACTCTCTCATACCTGGGTAGTCGAGTAGTACGGCTAAGGGTATGGTCTAGCCTCCTTAGTTGATGCCCTGAGATATTGGGCTGAGTACTATTGTTGGACCTCGCAAGTATATCAGAGTGCTATAGCACAGGGAAAACCCTTGCCTATAGAACCCTTGAATCCCCTAACCCTTGGGATGGAAAAATCAACAAAATCGGCTAGATCTATTGTTGTGCAACTGTGTCTACTACATTCTGGTTGCGAAATTCCTACACATTTCTTCCTATTAAGAATTTGGCCATTGCAACACTACAATATTATTCAATTCGAAGTATAACTCCGCAGGAGTAAAAAAAAAAATTAGTAGCACCCTTATTTGTAACCTAGCCCATTGCATTCCTCTCTTCATTCTGATCGCAGTGGTACCCTTCACTTTTAATCCTTTCTTCTAGTGTCCCACCCCTTTCCAAGACACCCTTATTTGACACCTATCCCATTGGATTCCTCTTTTTTCACTGATCACCCTAGTACCTATCAAATTTTGTGACCCAAATTTTCCTCCTGACACCTCACCAACTACCCAATCCTCCACCATGCCAACTACCTGCTCTCATATCCACGATGACCTAGAGTCTAGGACAACAACCCTAGAGGAAGACCTTAAATCCATCAAGGTATCCCAGTAATCAATATCCCAACAATTAGAAGAGGTGTTGCAAAACCTCAAGGGTAAGCATGTTGAGTACATTCCAACTAAACCACAGTCTTCCCAACATGACCATACTCAGTCGTCCCACTCCCCTTGGGGGTTTACACACTCTTGGAATAAGGTGCCCAAAATTGGCATGCATAAATTTGATGGTTCTAACCCAGCTGGGTGGGTGTCTCAAACAATACTTTGGCCTCCATGATATTCAGGATGATGAGACCAAACTCCATGTTGGGGTTCTATACCTAGATCAAGAATGGTGGAAATGGTGGAAGTGGCATAAGAAGTGTTATCTTGGATTCCCCACTTGGAGCATGTTCACTAAAGAAGTTTGTGCTTGTTTTGATCGTGAATCTCATTTTTTGGGCAAGCTCACAAAGCTACACCAAACTGGATCAGTATCAGACTTCATCACAGCATTTGAATAGTTGGATATCAGAACTGAGGGATTATCTGATGAATTTTATCTTGAATGTTTTATCAGTGGCTTAAAGGACGCCATCAAGGCTCATGAGTATGCATCATCCTACTACTTGGTTGCAGGCATGTTAATTAGCCAGGGATGCAAAGACTGTCCTTTAGAAACTATCTCTTAAGGATCCATTTTCCAATCGTTCTCTCCCAGGGGCCACCCCGACTCCAACACAAACCTTGAAGGTCCAAAAGGTCTCTCCAGTCGAAATGGAGGGACGGTGAAAGAAAGGAATTTGCCACTATTATGATGAAAAGTATGCACCGGGGAATAAATGTAGAGAACAAAAATTCTTCTAGATTGATGCCTCAACTTCCTCTCCCTGTGAAGACATCCCATCAGATGAAGCTTCGAACCCAGAGGAGGCTTTGTCTAGTGATCATGCTGAAGATCCAATTGTCAATCTTGTGGCATCACTGGAACCGGTCATTTCACTTCATGCACTTTCAGGTATCTCAGCTCCGTAGACATTGAATATTAAGGGCTACATCAAACATAGGGCGGTTGTGGTATTGTTTGATAGTGGTAGCACCCATAATTTTATTCATTGCAGGCTTGTTGATGAGCTCCATTGCTTTGTCCGCCCTGTTTCTAATTTCCATATTCTCATTGTTAATGGGGGTACTATGAAGTGTGGGGGGCGCTATGAAAATGTCAAACTCCAAATGGGTGATTATCATTTGAAAACCCACATGTTCTCTATTTTCATGGGTGGTTGTGATATTGTATTGGGGCTGGAATGGCTTCTCACTTTGGGACCAATCACAATGGATTATCAAGAATTATATATGAGCTTTCACCATGAGGCTCACTCCTATACCCTTCGAGGTCTCCAAGCAGGATCTCCTAAAATCATAAGCTCTCACAGGATGGAAAAATTGTTGAAGAAAGGATACTATGGTGTGATTTCTCAATTTAATGCCATCCAGGTCATTGAACAGGCCTTGCAGGTAGTTCCTCCTAGCTTGCAACTTATTTTGGACAAGTACCCAAAGGTATTTGAGGTACCCACTACCTTACCTCCCTCCCAAGGTGAGAATGATCATAGCATCCCTCTCCTTCCGGGCAGTCAAACCCCCAATTTAAGACCCTACAGATATCCAATTGCTCAAAAAAATGAAATTAAAAAGATGGTACAAGAATTACTCGAGGGGGGTGTAATTCGCCATAGTACAATCCTATATTCTTCACAAGTAGTGATGGTCTTAAAGAAAGAAGGTACTTGGTGCATGTGTCATGATTTTCGGGCCCTAAATAAATTGACCATCAAATATAAGTTTCCCATTCTGGTCATTGATGATCTGTTGGATGATCTCCAAGGGGTCTGTATCTTCACCAAATTGGACCTTCACTCCGACTATCACCAAATTCAGATGAAGGAGGAAGATATTTCGAAGACTACTTTCAGAACTCATGAAGGGCATTATGAATTCTTGGTCATACCTTTTGGCCTATGCAATGTTCCATCCACCGTCCAAAGTATGATGAATAAACTGTTGAAACCTTACCTTCGGCAGTTTGTCCTGGTTTTCTTTGATGACATCCTCATTTACAGTCGCACCTGGGATAGCCACCTTCTTCATGTGGAAAAATTTCTTCACTTGATACAAGACAACCAATTGTTTGTAAAAAAGACCAAATGTTCCTTTGGAGCTAGTGAAGTGGAGTACTTGGGACACATTGTGAGTCGTGACGGTGTAAAAGTGGACCCAAAAAAGATACTATCTATGTAGGAGTGGCTGTGACCCACGACTTTAAAGCACCTCCGGGGTTTTCTCGGTCTCACAAGCTATTATCGAAAATTTGTCAACCATTATGGAAAAATTGCTAAGCCCTTGACCGACCTTCTCAAGAAGAATGCATTTCATTGGACAACTGAGGTGGAGAAAGCCTTCATTGAGTTAAAGCGAGCCATGTGCACTACTTCTATCTTAGCATTGTATGACTTCAACAAAACTTTTGTGGTGGAATCAGATGCTTCGAGCACTAGTATAGGCACAGTCCTCACCTAAGAGGGTCGACCTCTAGCCTTTACTAGTCAAGCATTGAGTGGCCGCAACTTGGGTAGATCCACTTATGAAAAAGAAATGTTTGTCATTTTACATGCGGTGCACACATGGAGGCCCTACCTTTTGGCACGTCATTTTCAGATCAAAACAAATCACCATAGTCTGAAGTATTTTTTGGAGCAGAGGTTATCCTCCTAGAACAAAACAAGTGGTTGATTAAAATGTTGGGTTATGACTATGAAATCATATATAAAAAAGGCAAAGACAATATAGTGGTTGATGCTTTGTCACAACAACATGAGGAGGATGGCACCCTCTTTGCCTTATCCTTACTAGTCCCTGATTGGATTAAGGATGTACGCCAGGAGTGGCTCACACACCCGACTATCTCTAGGATAATTCACCATCTTCAGGAGGACCCTAATCCTCCCACTAGCTACACCTGGCAGGACAATACTCTCTGATATAAGGATTGTCTGGTTATATCACCCTCTTCAACACTCAAGTCGCAACTCTTAACAGAGTTGCACTCATCAACCATTGCAGGTCACTCGGGATTCCAAAAGACATATGTTTGTGCTCGTCGTTGTTTTTTATGGGAAGGCATGAAGAAGAATATACTTCAATTTGTCACTAAATGTGAGGTGTGCCAATGTAATAAAGGTGAAATTGTCAAGACGTTAGGCGTTCTACAACCCCTACCCATTCCAGCTTCAATGTGGACAAACATCTCCATGGATTTTATAGTGGGCCTTCCTAAAGCTGGGAACAAATCGGTCATCATGGTGGTGGTTGATCACATATCCAAGTATGCATATTTTTGTTCTTTACCTCACCCTTTCACAACGACACTCGTTGCACAAGTTTTCCTTGATCAAATTTTCAAGTTACATGGCATGCCAACCTCTATTGTATCTAATCATGACCCCACTTTCACTAGCACCTTTTGGCAAGAGTTGTTTAAATTGCAATGCACCCAGCTAAACATGACCACAACCTATCACCCCCAGTCTGATGGCCAAACGGAAGTGGTCAACAAATGTTTGGAAACCTACTTACAATGTTTTGCTTCAGACAAACAACACCAGCGGGTGCAATGGCTTCCCTTAGCAGAATGGTGGTACAATACTTCCTATCACACAGCAACTAAAATGACCCCATATGAGGCAGTGTATGTCCAACGGCCTTTGACAATCACTACCTATCTTCTAGGAACATCCAAGGTTCAATATATTGATACCATGTTGCAAGGTCGCACAACCACCATCGCAACTATGAAGGATAACCTCCACGTGGCCCAAAATCGCATGAAGCAACAGGCTGACCAACATCATTCTGAAAAGGGTTTTTTAGGAAGGGGATCAGGTGTTTCTTCGGCTCCAACATTACAAGCAAACATCTCTCAAAGATCAAGGATATCATAAGTTGGCACCCAAGTTTTATGGGCCCTACTAGATCATCAAGCATATTGGCTCAGTAGCTTACAAATTGGCTCTTCCCGCTACTTCCAAAATCCACCCAGTGTTTTATGTTTCCTGTCTGAAGAAAGTGGTGGGATAGAATTGTCAAGTTCAAACCATCCTGTCAGAATTAGATGAAGAGGGCTCTCTGTGGCTCCAAATCGAAGCAATCCTCAACAACTGAGAATTCCAGCTGCATAGCCGAACCATCAAGGAAGTGTTGATCAAGTGGAAGGACACATCACTAGATGATGCAACCTAGGAACCGACAACCATACTTCATCAGTTTCCACACCTGTAGCCTTGAGGACAAGGCTGATTTTGAAGGGAGAGGGCATGTTAGGATCCGATCTAAATTTCTTTGAAGTCTAGGAAAAATTTGTAATGGTTGAAGACAATATGATTTTTGATAGATTTTTGAAAAAAATGTCACGTGCCCACCATCTATTGTATGTAGAGGCCTTTGGAGAGATGTATATTCTTTATTCTAGACACGATATTATAAATAGATATATGTATGCAACTTATAGGTTATCAAATTAAATCTAAAATTCAATTAGTAATTATAAAAAATTATAAATACATACAAACATACCTTGCATTGTGACATTAAATGTGAAGATGGTAGTAACATTTGATTCATTTCATTTACATTCTTCTTAATATTTTGACCATGTTCTAAGGATGATTGCAATGGTTTCAAAAACAAAAAATGACCTACACCATAAATACAAAATAATGTCATCCTGGTAGAATATAATAATTTTTGTGACCCCTTGAAGTCTACCTAACGTATGGTTTAGATCTTGATGTTAATTGCTAACCTCTTAATGGTTTAAAGCTTGATGTTTTTTGAATTTCCAAGTTAGTGGATTTATATTTAGCAACCAAACTAAGTGGATATCTCTTTGGAGAATTTTGTTGATTAGGCAAGACATATCAATACCAATGGGAAATTGATGTACAATTGATTATAAAAATAAATATTATCCAATGTTAAAATGCCTTGAAAATAAATGCATTCAAAAAAAATGGGCAAAATTGTGTACTCTTTATTAATACTAGTTTCCCATGAGTTAAGTATATGATTATGCCCATCTAGTTGCTCACCCCCTACAATGTTAGAAATCCCTATCATTTTTTTTTGTTGCAAAGCAATATAAATGTGTTTAGTTGTGTCCATATGTCTACGAGATGAACTTTGATCCCAGTGATACATTTTTTCACTAATTTTGTGTTTTTGAAGCATGGTTGAGTTCATGAATCAGAGCAACTGACTGGGCAAAATGGACTTCGATCAATTTTGTCCTTAAAAATAAGTTTATATTATTAAATAAGTGTGTTTTCCTCTTATATAGTGAGGAATTGGAGGGAGATTGTATATTATAGCACGATGGTGATTGAGGCCACGTAATTTTGATCCGATGAAAACATCGATGAATCACCAACTAAACAATAAAACATTTGTTTAATGCATTTGATAACAAAATCTCATTCATATCTATTTTCCTCCATTTTCTTAATTCCGTGAATCAATTGAAATTTTCTCATAAATAAACAAAAACATTTTTATGAAGGAGTGGTTATGATAGTGGTGTAGTTGATTGATAATTTTAAGGGCAGGTCATTTACATTGCATTGCTAAAAATAAAAATATTTCATAACCACTAAATGCTTATAATTTATGATGAATAAAAGCAAAAACCACTAAATGTTTATAATTTATGACCAGAATAAAAACAAAAGGCAGAGACACCGGATCATGAAAGAAAACTAGATTTGGGATCTTTGATATAAATTTATATGTAAACGGTGGCATTTAATAACATGAAAATAAGTTTGCTTTACATAGCAAATATGTTTGTAAACAAGCTAAACACCATAGAGAATGTTAAGCACGCTAAGTAAAACAGACAAGAACTATAAAAAAGAATTGATTAAAAAATGAATAAGTGAAAACTATAAAATAATTTTATCTCATAGCAAATAGTTAATCTTGTAGCAATCAAAACTAGATATTGATAGCAATCAAAAATAGTTAATGAATATATCTATATTCATTTTCTAATCTGATTAATACTCAGCTAGATATCGATCCCTACAAGACCTGGGTGTTCCTATGTGGGATATGGAGCTACATGAGAGATTGGATAAATCTTTTGCATTATGTGAATGAGAGGTTGCAGAAACTGCACATGTTTGCTTCAATGTGCTTCTCTATGTGATTTTTTCCCCTGGCCCTCATTTTTATAATGATACAGGGATCGACCTTTTCATCTCATGGCTCCTCTCCTATAAAGAAAATTGTTATTTAGTATGTTAAAAGACAATAATTATATAACAAACCTCTTTAGGTTGTGCCTTAAAGCTTATTTTCAAGGTCCAATTTCTCATTTCTAAAATAGCTATATCTGGGGATGCGACTATTAATGCAACTATTAGTTATTGGGGGATTTCAAAATTATAATTTGTTAAAATGAGTTAAGGAAGAGAAGGAGTAATGGTGTTGTCTAACTTATGAAATAAGGAGACAGAATACTTTGTGTAATTAGTTGTGTTTTATGTCCATGATGCAATACATAATGTTAATCTAATCTATTAATTTCCAAGAAGATTTTTTGTTGAAATGATTAATCAACAAAGTTTTCATTGAAACAATTTAAAGAAGACACTTGCAGCAACAAAGATCATATATGATTATTAATCATTTCTAAACAACCAGAGCAAAGTGTAATCCTCTCTATCTCCTATGAATTGGATAGGATGAAGTTGGACATGGAGCTACACAATAAATTGGACCTTTCCATCTAGATGGAAACAATGTATGTTTTATTTTCAACAAACACTAGTAGAACGAAGGTCATGTGCCTCATCGTTGTGGAAAAGGTTGATTTAATAAAATAAAAAACAAAAGATGTCAAATGACTTATAGAGTATACCAAAATCAGACCAAAGCCCAAATTTTGTCCTCCAAATTCACCACCATGCTGGATATTTGCAATGTTGAGAACTTAACAAGTCTTCCACATTCACCACAACGAACAAGGAATGTCGTGATTAAGTAAATCACGTGAAGGTGAATGGCAGCATTTACAAAACAAGTTTTTAAGCAAGGTTTCATCTAAAACGACAACAAATGAATACATGGTCTGATAGGAGATGAAGGAAAATACAAACTTATCGTTATAGTTCCCGCATTGCAATCAAATACAAAATGTCACATCAAAAAATTTATCGACCCTCTGTCAAACAAAACCCTGAGGAGATTATGTTATGGGATTCAAAACCAAAAATAGATACTTTCAAGGATCATGTATCTCTAGAGTACCCAAACCGCCCAAATCCATCTCTACGTCCAACATCAACTCATCTATTTCCCACTCATCCGTAGCCTCTGCAACCTCGCCTCCTTCCCATTTCAAAGCAAGAGAACAGACCAGGTTTGATTCCCACAGCTCGTCCCAGGAAAAAAATCCATCTCATTTCAAATTTGAAAATGGTGCACAGATGGAGTAATGTACAACTCGTCCCAAGAGAAAAAATACCGCTCATTTCAAATTTGAAAATGAGCGTGGAGGGGCGTTCACGGCATTCGAAAATGAGTGCTCCCAGTGTTTTGTGTTACGCCGTCTGGTTGGGTGAGCCACTTGAGAATCAGTGGGAATCGAAAAAGGTGGGAGAATGGATGTGCGACGGGATGGATGTGTATGGATGCATGGATGTGCAAGGGTAACAGATGGGAGCATGGTGTTGCACGGCCATCCGGTGCATGGGACATGCCATGCATGGCATTCCTTCAATTTGGACGCTCACCAATCATTGGACCATGCAACAGCCCGCTAATAATTTGGTTGTTGCATGGTGGATAGTGCTCGCCTTAAGGACACTATCGATCTAAGTCAAGAGGAATTGATAAGACTCCCAAGCATACAGAATGTATAAGCATACAGAATGTATTTTATGGATTGTATTTATTAATAGGTTGTTAGAGACTTTTTATTTGTATTATATTAGTGATAAGGTGTTAGTTGACATAGGCAACTTTAACCACTCCCAGTTTTGGAACTCATTATAAATACCAATAGAAATGAGTGTAAAGTATGTGTACATTTTTGGCCAAAGCTCTTCTTTGTGTTATTTTACTACTGTATCCAATTTCCTTGATTAGTTTCTCTTTTTAAACTAATCTGCATAAGGAGACCATATGAATACCTCCCAAAATACCTTTCAAATTGATGTAAGACTTTACTTGTTTGATCAATCTGTAGGTAAAAGAGCCCCGTATTTGGAATTATGTAAGTAATTTATCATTCTACATATGTAGTTGCACACATACCTGTGAAAAAGGTTGCAAACATCCATACAAGAAAGGAGGAGTTGGATAACTAGCCATCAATTTGGGCATGCCAGGATCTGGAACTTGAATTCTACTGAAATCACCCACAAATTAGTCGAACTCATCGCTTGCCAGGGTCTGGAACTTGAATTCTACTGAAATCACCCACAAATTGGTCGAACTCATTGATTTTGATTGCACAGATTGATTCAACAGCATCAAAAACCACTACAAGACTGGGATCATCGATTTTGATTCACGGATTGATTCAACAGCATCAAAAACCACTACAGGACCGGGATTATGCAATCTCAACACCTAAAATTTGCAATTCCATAAAATAAATTGTTTTTGCCTGATTCCCGTGAAAAAACTTTGGTTTGGCCACCGGTGAAGAGTCATTGGCAGCACCTGGGGTTCTTCTCGACCGTCGAGGAAACACAATGTTCACTTATTCATGGAGTCTAGGCTTGGCCTCCAACAACCCAGCAAAAGCCTACACTTTGTTAAAGGGGTCACCTTAGCTTGTTCCGAAATTTTCCAAAAACTTATCGTTGGGAACTCAAAAAATACAATCTTCCATCTCCAACTCGGCTCGATCCCACAAGACACCAAGCTCAGCTCTATCTTCCATCGTATCAAATTGGCACTTCATTCTATCTCGCAGGTAGAATCCTTCCACGTCTTACGAATCGATAATACACAAGCCGACCTCCAAGCCAACAAGGCAGTCCACAGGAAAATGGGTGACATTTTGATCAACAGTCACCAATCATTCCAGCCAACTCCATAAAATACAGGTGGCAAGCCTACATTTACATTGCATCATGCAGGTGTCCTGGTCCCCGTCACCTCTCGTTAAATTGACATGCTTTTCCCATCATTTGAACATGCTCTCACGCTCCCTCAGGTTCCTGGTGGGATTAATCAAGTCTGTGATGAATTTGGCCATCCTGTGGAGCCATGATTGTATTGAGTGGGCTCAGACATGGATGTGAAAGGTCGTTATGAAGAGGATGGAGTGCAAGTGTCTTACAGATTGGTGGTTTTCTTGTGCGGTTGGTCTGTTAGTGCCGCTCTTGTCCCCCTCCTATTCTCGTTGTTACTCTGTTTTTTGGGGGCCTCCCCTGTTGGCTACGGGTTGTTTTATTGGAATTGTTCCCATGGACCACCGAAACATTGAAGAACCCAGGGCGGCTCACTGTTAGAACGAGAGAGAAATTGAGGAGCTTCAGACTTCGTTCAACCTCCTCCAAATACGATTTGCAAGCTTGACAGCTCAGTTGGAAACCACAATGGACATTTTAATTCAGCATGGGCAGTTAATGCAATAGGTTCACAATGAGTGTGGAGCGCTCCAGAGCCAGATTAAGGATCTTCAAGCTGGTTATCCCCAGGAAATGCAGACTTCTTCTCCATCAACCCACTTAGACATGGCATCTACACCTTCTGCAGACTTCATCCTTCCAAACCTAAACGTTCCAGTGGCAGCTTCGGAAGAAAATGAAGCGGTGGGCTCTCCTCCAACAGGTTAACTTTGATGTAGGTGCACCTTTCTATTAATCCTCGGCGTCTTTTACCGGGTCTATTCTGGAATCTGTAAAGCTCCTTTTTGTAAAGCTCTTCACTGAACATCTTAAGTATTCTCTATTCGTATTGCTTAGGTATTCTATCGAGCCCTCTGTTTTGGCCTGGTCTCTATTAGAAGGAGCTCTTCGATTTTGTATTTTAGCTGGGTGCTTTAGCTGCAAATTTTGCTAATACAAAATCTCTCAGTTCTTATTAAAAAAAAAGTCACTAGCAGCACCAAATCATTGGCTTTTATACTAAGCTCAAAAAAGGTAGATCGCAGAAATTATTCCTAAAACATGTGGCATGTCCCAGAACTGACAAAATGTTAAACTTCAATCTCAATCCACATTTAAATTTACATCCTTACTTTTCATTCTTCAAGACTTATACAATCTAATAGTGTGCTTTATTAGAATGGAAATGATTTGCATGGAAATATCATCTTAAGTTTGCACACATTTGGTTTACATTACAAAGAACTCTTCCAATTGCAGGAAACCCCTTGGATAACTTGGGTCCCTGGTAGAAAAGTAAAGAGATTTGAGAGTTGCGATTTCAAATTTCAATGTGCAACATAATATCCTTCCATGTCAGAAAGAAATCATAGTAAAGTGCAAAGAATGGTTAGAAAGCAGAAACCCTTCCTAGATATAATGCTCTATCCGCAAAAAAAAAATGACATCTTCATGTGCATAGAGCTCACAAACTATAGAAATCTAAAACACTATACCCAGCAAAGGTAAAGCACAAAATTATCTGCATCCTAGAGCATTTCTCTTAACAGATTCTTATGATTTAAATTTGCTTTTGAACATAATAGCCTCAAAAATATTACACACAGAATACAGACAAAGCTTATAATCTGACCTAAAGCATGTCTATCAACATTTTCTATGATTTATACTATATAGTAGATTTTGAATATAATATACCAAAAAATAATCAGGACCATAGCATATTTCTATAAGGTATTTGCTGTAACACAAGCAGTGTACTGCACATTGAACAGCAAATAGCTTCCTTTTCTTCATGTAACATCTCGAATAAGCATCATCCTTATTTGATACAGACATGCCTTCTGACATTTCTGAATATGAATCCGTACAGCAATTGCAGTCTTCAATATTAATACAGATGCACTTTCTTACCACTTCATCTTGCAAGAAAAAATGTTTCAGGACCTGTTGTCCCTGAGATTCAGCGAGCCAACTGTAATCTATTGGGTCGATAATGGCTTCTAAAAAGGAGAGACCAAAGTGCAATGAAGGCCACACCAATTTGACACATTTGTTCATGCAACTAAGAAAGCTTGCTGACGCCCTTAGAAACAAAGGATATCTATCTGCATTTGTTAAGCCTTCTTCGTCATCATAGCTGTTTCCAGTCTTGGTATACAATAGTACTGGTGTGCCTCCAACATTTTCATTCAGGAAAAGGCAATCACATTTTATGCATCTGGATACAGATCCAAACATTAAATGTGGCCAATTCTTGCAAGGGTAGTGATTCATTTTTGAAATTGGTAATTTGCACTCACATCCTATTATCCACTTGAGCAAAGCTTCTCCAGCATTCATCCAGAAGCGGGCAGCTGTCATGATCAATCCTTGCTCACCTGAAAGAAAGAAATGCTGAATTGCACCTGCAAGTAATAATGTATATGCTGCAGCTACCCTGTTGAAGTTTGAAGCTTTGATTATTTGACTGTTTTCCACGGCTTCTATGCGTCCTTGTTGGGCCATAGCTTGCAAGTCTGGAGATCTAGTTGACCCTGAAAGGCTGTTTAACTCAGACAAAATACCCAGACACTGTCCCCTTTCAAGAGAAAATATGAAGGGACTATCAAAATAAACATCGGAGTTATGATCCTTCACAGTTGGTTCAGCATTGTCAGCAGAAGCAGAAGGCTCGCTTGTTGAAAGAATAAATGCACCAGAACTTGACTGGCATTTCATAAAGCTGCAATGCAACATTTCAGTTGCAAGAATCCTGTAGGCTGATGCTAAAGCAGTATATGCATCAAGACAGAGGCGATGTAATGGATGAATTTTGAAAAAACTGTGTCCCGATAATAACTGGTCCACACCTGTGACAACATCTTTTGGAGCAATAACAGTTCCCAAAATATATTCAAGTGTTCTACAACAAGTATCCGGATCACCATCTGAAACAAATTCAGCTATTCCACACTCAAGCTTGTCCATTATCATATCGATATCTGTAGTTTCATTGCAATTGCTCTCAGGGATTGACCGGCCCATATTTATGGTGTTTATATCCTAACAATCCAACACAGTCATTTCTTTAAAATCAAACACATGATATTTTCATCAATCTGAAAGAAAAAATTCAATTCAAATGCATGATACATGCCGACCTCCAATTCTATCAAGGAACTTAATCATTTAAGCATGCGTTTCTGTATGCTGAGTCTTTCATGATTCTATTATTTGTTTATAGGAGAAAAAAGAGAAATACAAAAACAGCTAAGGCTAAATGAAAGAACCAAAAGCCCATCTTTCACATCATTACACACATTAATAATTTGTAAGGTATCAGACATCGAGATTTTGATGTAATGGACCTGGTTATAAAATATTTAGAGACTGTAGTATTCATAGGACATTGCTTAAGACCTTACAACCTATTAAAAGACTTCCATAAAATCTAGTGTTCCACTGGCATAATATAAAAAAACGAAAGCAGAGTATATAAAATCACTCTTTCTTTTTTAAACACAGAGTCTATAAAATCACACTTTTTTTCTAAAACGCATCTTATAATACATTGATAATCAAGAGATTTATATCACGTTTTACATCGAGTGTTAATAACTGTCCATAAAATTCGTAATTGATTGTTGTCAAAAACATCTCACATATGGAAACAATGATTTGTAATTAACGGATGTTCACAAGTTAGCACATTACTCTTACAAGCCAAAATAAAATATCCTTGCTCTCCTTTGACGCAAGAACCTCAAACTGGTTAACACACTCCCGGGAAGGTAGCCATACATTAGTTGTATCAATGCATTTTCAGAACCACAATCGGATGCTCTTCGTTTTCTGGAGATATACATAGGTAAAGGGGGCACTAACGGAAGTAGCAGAATTGCAAATCTTGTAGAAATTTCAAGAATTGGGCAATTAACACAATTCTGAAATTTCACCTCGTTTACTTGAGGTTTTCTGGATCTAATCCCTGCGAACTTTCAGCCTTAGGCCTTGTTATAGCGCAAGTTGTAGGTTGGGCAAAGCCCGACCCAACCACGAAACAACTGCTACAACTTGGGAATTCTACACCCAATGTCACCTCGATGTAGGTCTCGCACTTCAAGGATGACTAGGTCACTCTAGGGAGGCAATCCCGATGATCATAGGGGGATTGAGATGGAGATGGAAGGAAGTGGAAATGAAGCCCCTAGAGGTCAAGTCTAAATGGAATGAAAGGTAGGGAGAGATTCCTTGCAAGTCAAGTAATGGCAGCCCCACAGGTATAGTACTTCTCCGGATGATTGTACCTGCTCGAGACACAAGAAAACACACTTTGCAATGATAGATGTTAGTTGGATCAGCAAGTTAAGATTGTTATCCCTAATTTGCAGCAATAGATAACAGTGTATATCAGCAAGTAAACGGTACTATAAGCTGCTCAATAAGTGATAGAGATTAAGTAGAAATTGCAAGAGAAAGACTAGCTAAACTCAAGATGAAAAGCCAATATTCTAGCACAAAAGATAAGGCTGTTGTAAACACTTGTCTGCAGAAAATTATATCAGCCTTATGGCTGTAACATTCAATGTATTACAGCAAGAAAATCAGCCATTGAAATCCCCTCAAACTTTGCCAAAAAGTGCGCTAGGCCAAGGAGAGTAAGTGTGCAAACTTTGAGCAAAATCCAATGGTTGATAAGAGAGTTATTCAAGCAAGTAAGTTGGGGTTTCTGCAGCCCTAATGGCTGAAGATGCAATTTTGTAACAGCATCAATAAGTACCCCCTAGATGGGATGCCCTAGTGCCTGTGAGGTGCCCAAGGCACAAGGAAAACAATCCAC
Organism: Picea mariana; assembly: GCA_032191745.1. Classification (NCBI taxonomy): domain Eukaryota; kingdom Viridiplantae; phylum Streptophyta; class Pinopsida; order Pinales; family Pinaceae; genus Picea; species Picea mariana. The sequence continues at coordinate 359,140 of JASDQU010100057.1, read as the reverse complement.
TTTGGAAGAAGTAAAAATGACCAAAAATCACGTTTCTCAATGCAATTTTTTATTTCTCCAATGCAACAAATCAACGACCAATGCCTTTACTATTGGGTTAATGGAGTCACAAGGAGCTGAGAGAAGCCACTTCCTTGGGGGTGTAATCCCTTTTACTTCCCAAGGCAAGTTTCTCTAAGCTAGGGTTTAAGCTAAGAGGGTGTATGCCCTTATACTTCTCTTAGCAAACCCTTAATCAATGAGATGAAGCAAATAAAATGATGAAGGCTATGGTGGGGGTGTAAGCCCTTATACTTCCCACCTAGCTCCTAGCATAACAATACTTGACTTGAATAAAATGATAGCAAGAGAGTAAAAATCATACCAAGATCAAGAGAAATGCTAAGACAATTCACCACAAGAGCTAGAAAGCATCATCCAAAGCCAGCGCTAGGCCTTCCTCCATCAACCATTCATGACATAGCCATAAACAAGTGCACAAGAGCTAAAAAGAGCCAAGAGGGCCGAAAATTTCAGACCAAAGCCTTTCACAAGAGGGAGAGTTATGTTTAAAATGAAATCTTATGATCTCTATTTATACAAAATGTGGCTAACATAGCTTGTCTACAAAATAAGGAGTAAAACACAAGATTAGGGGTCAACAACTCTAATCTTGCCCCCTTAACAAAGTAATATTAAACAATTCACTTAAAACTTCACTTTTTGCACAAATTAAACCCTAATTTAGGAGGACGTCACCCCTTTAGGGGACGTTTTTCCACTTTGAGTAAGTCGTTGGTGTTGGAGAAGCATGGATGGGCCTCCAAAGGCCATGTGTCAAGCATCTAGGCACTCATATCATGGTGAAGACCCTTCTCCTCCTCAAACGTCCATGTTTCAAAGAGTGGCACCTCACCACCATGCCCTAGCCCCCAAGATCATGACGTCAAGCTCAAAAATGGAACGTTTTGCCCCTCCTAGGAAAATCGTTTGGCAAGTAATGGGTGGGCTAGGTTGTCCAAATCATCATCAAGATCGTCCAATTCATCTCTCTCTCATCTAGCATGCAGGCCCCTGGCATCCAACCTGTGGGATTGTAGCCCCATGAAAGCCAAAGCTAGCCTTGTTCTCCCAAAACTGTCCACCAGCTAGGTCCTACAAAGACAAATGAACACACCCTCCAAGGATCTCAAGTCATAACATCATGATAAGTGTATCCAATCAATAAATAAGCCATCTAAGCATGTGCATCAAAGATCACTATATCAACCAATTAACAGCTCAAAGACACTATGCGACTTGTCAAGCTTAAGTCTGGGAGGGTTGACGAGGTATCATATTGGGTAGGTCTTGCCCTAGGTCAAGGAGAGCTTCCAAGAGATACCTCTCTAAGCCATGTAAAGTGAATGAGGTGGTAGGGGTCAAGACTCAATGGGCATAGAGCTCATGACATACAAGGGGTCGTAGTGTCTCATTCATGGGTGCCTTTGTAGAGGGTGTGTGGTACCTTCGTCCGCAATGCACTTTTTCCAAGCCCATCAATTGTCTTTCATCTTTCTTTCTTTATTTTCTTTCAAGATAGCATAAGGAGAGATTGAAGGTCACTGTCGGTGACCAGGTGATGGCAATGTCACCCACAAACACCTAATGGAAATGAGAAGGTTGGCTCATGATGAGACCCCCTTTCTCTCAGCCACGCAATTAAGAGCCATTGCCCTGGTTTGGTGACCAGATGATGACAATGTCATACCACTAGATATCCATGGACGTGATAAGTCGGCTCGTGATGAGACCTCCTATCCTTCAACTAACCTTTTAAACACATTTTATTATAGTGTGGGTCCCCTTTATTCAAAGATAAGCTTTTCATTGCTTTCTTGGGTGATCCTTGGGCGAAGCATCTGGAAGGTTTATATAAGGCTTGCTTTTATCTTTTACCCTGTTATCGCACAGTTTGTAGCTAGGAAGAAAGGCTATAAAGTAGAAAGCCAAACTGGCGTAACAGGAACCTATCCCACCCAATGTCACCACGATGGGATGGTTCTTTCTCTTTAGGGAGGTTAGGCCCAAGGGAGACGTCCCCAGTGACTTGGGGCTTTGAAAGGGCTAAAGGATAATCAAACAATAACAAGTTTCCCCCTTCACAGATCACCACCAAAATAAATAGTCTGGCCTACAGCCAACGAAGATAACCAAGTAGAATCCCTACACGAGAACAAAGCAACAATAAACTGATATATGCAGGCTCTGGTTAGTACTTCATATATATCAAAGACTATCTGATATTCAATATAAGCAATTTGAAAGTAAATGTGGACGAAGTCAATGTTTACAAAATAGCACTGAAAGCTAATATCACTTCACCAATAAATACTAGAACGATATGGCATTCAATGCAATAAATAAATACTTGACCTAATTAATGCCTTTAACTACCATTCAATTGGTCATAAAGTAAAACGTTGCTGCATTAAGATGTAATAACCAAGGATGACGTCAACAACTTAGGGTTAGTAGGGTTAGCTAGAGCTAGGGTTAGTGTAGTTAGGTTTTAAAATTCAAAGAGTTTGAGAGTTGTTTGACCAATTTCACTTCAACGTTGGAGGACTTTTAGATCAGTGCCTTAGGGTTTAATGGAGTCAAGAGTGAAGGGCACACAGGTTGAATCGACTGGAGGGAAGAGCTCTGAAGTGCTGCTATGGCAGGGCCTCAGAGACAAAACCCTAGGGGAGAGAGGCTCACTCTGGTGTTGTTATGGCAAGGCCTCGTGCTCTCTCCTCTTTCCTTAGATGGAAAAAACAGCTAGCATGAAAGATAAAGTCAAGACAAGAGAGTCAAATGAGGGAGAGTGTTGCTACAGCAAGGCTATATCATCAAACCCTAGAAGAAAACGGCCCTAAGTGTAGAGAACATAAGCCTGGGACGTCTTCTCCTTCTTGAGCTCAAATATGTACGGCTAGCAAAGGGAGAAAAGGAGAAAGGAGTGTAGCTACGGCTAGGCTCTTTTTTTCCTCTTCAATGGCTGAAAATCTCTATATCAGGGGACATGAGACAAGGACCTACTTGTGTGCTTGTCACCTAGGGTTTTTGTTCAGCAAATAATCATAAATACATGCAAGAAATTAAACTACAACCATTCATTCAAGAAGTTTTGCAGAAAAATACTTACAATTCACCAAGAAATAAATGTGCAAACCCTAGTTGTAACACCTTCCTTCAAGAGAGAAACCAAAATATGCCAAATAGCCTTCCTTCAACAAGTGCGCATCACCCAATTATCCAATAACCCAAGACAGGGCGCTAATTTCAGACCTCACTAATGAGTGAGTGAGTTGTGATGAAAAAATGAGAGTGAAAATCTCCCATTTATACAAAACCTTGACCTAATTTTACATTTTAGGTCAAGTAAAAGGCCGACAAGGCCAATTTATCAAAATCATATTGTTTTACATTAAATTGTCAAATTAAAACCCTAATTGAGTTGTAAAGAGATAAGAAGCCCCTCTAAGGGAGGCGTTAGCTCCTTCTAGGGCAAATGGGGCATCCTGGAGCAAAACGTTAGCCCTCCTTGGGCTTCTCCAACCTGCCACACATGCCAATATTTCCCAGTCTGCCTCCCAAAACGTCCATATTGCTGAATGACATCATGGCTATGATGGGTGACGTCCTAGGCCTTCAAAGGCCAACGTTCCACTGAAAAAGGGCAAATCCCAAAAGGTTGGAGAAGCCCTCCTTGGGCTTCTCCAACCTGCCACACATGCCAATATTGCCCAGTCTGCCTCCCAAAACGTCCATACTCATTAAGATTTGTGAAATACTCACAAACACCTGTCATATGGCGGGAGGCACCGCCATCAATGTACCAAATACTAGTAGATGATGTTCTAGAGGAAAGACGCACCAACAATGAATACTCTTTCTCGAACTTGTGGGTAAACTCATCCACATCTGCTGAAGATGAAACTTGCTTCTTCTTCTTATTAGGACATTGTCCATCATAGTGCCTGTTATCCCCGATATCTAGGGATAACTAGGAGATCATGTCTCGAGGCCCACATGGTCCTAGACATGGAGTACCGAGAGCAGGAGCGACTTGAGCATGGCCCTGGAGGGCCCATCTTTCTTCTTCTCAGCCAGCCTTGTCCTGTCAATAGTACCAGCTTCCATCACTACTGGCTTGGGCTTGCATCAGAAAGGACTCTTGCTCCATGAGGTAATTGGTCCGAGGTATCATGGTATGTGTCATATTTGATCATTATAACCTTCTTATGTATGCATTAGGTTCCTTTCATTTCGGATGACTGCTTGGATCTTACACTAATCCACTTGACCACTGTTGGGGTAATTGA
>JASDQU010100057.1:322943-354712 GCA_032191745.1 Picea mariana | reverse complement strand
ATATTTGAAGTACTAACCACTGCAGCACATACTTTTAGTTTATTTGTCTTGTCTCGCAAACAGGTGCCATTCAGTGGAAGATCTTCTTTGTGACTATCCTTTTGGCAGTAATCGGTAAAGGGGAACCTCTTACCTTGATCCATTGAACTTTTACCCCTGTAGAAACCAGATTGCTAAGGGACGTCTCCCTTGGACTAGCCATCCTAAAGAGAAAGAGCTCCCCATCGAGGTGACAGTGGGTGGGGAAGCTCCTGTTACGCCGGTTTTAAGCCTTGACTCAAGCTACCTGAACCCTTCCTACAAACCGTGCGATAACAGTGCCCAAACTTGTGACAAGCAAAGCACTTGACTTTGCTCATGTCTTTCTTCCCTTCACCTTTATGTTTGTTCCCTCCCTTTGAAGCCTTCTTGGACTTGTTCTTTCCTTTAGCGGCAAGTGCCACATTCTCCTCTTCATTACATGTAGATGGACTCCCATGCACATAGCCTCTTCAAGTTTCCTCCTGAATGAAGTCATCCCAAAGATGGTCCTACTTGGGAAGATTTTCCCTTGCCACAATGCCCTCAATAAAGACAGTCCATTGTTTGGTTACCCCATTCAAAGCAATCCTCACAAGTTCATTGTCAGCAACAACCTCCCCAACAACACCAAGTTCATCCCTCATCTGAGTTAGCTTGGTAAGATAGGTGGCAACACTTTCAGTCTTGGTCATTTTAATGCTCTTCAGTTTCTCCCTCAATACTATTTTCCAATTTTCATTGGAACTCTGGTAAATTTTGGTTAAGGAATCTCACATCTCATAGGCATTGGACTTCCCAGTCACATGTGGAATCACATGGTCCTTAATATCATCAAGGATAATTATTTTATCCTTAATGTTTTTTTTGGTGTAGGCGACCAAAACAGTAGCATCCATAGGCACCGTCACGGGATTCATTTGTGAGTTCTCCACAATATCCCACAACTCACACTCCTGCAAAAGAAACACAATCCTCTCCTTCCATGAGGTGAAATTAGCAGCTCCATCCAACCTTTCGTCAACCCTCAAACCGGTGGCCATTGACCCTCACAACTGAAACACAAGCCCAGAACTTTATGCCTGGTGAAGTACCTCCTCTTCTCAGTGAAATCCTTGTTCTCTGTGGCTGATATATTTCTGCTCTTCCCACTTTCCATCTCTGATACCATGTAAAAATTTCAGACCCCAACCCGATTTCAAGTCTTGATGAGACAACATAGTTTAATGCCCATCCCACATTGCACTTTTCAGCAGCAAATTACTTAGCAATAAAAATAGCTCATAAACCGAAACACATGAAGTCTTTTACAGCAATAAACCAGAAATAAAACACACCCATAAAAATGATTCACATAAATTTTTGGTCAAAATTAGACCCTAGAAAAACCCACAAGGAAAAAACCATTGATAGAGAGGCTTTTATTATTTTTCAAAGCTCAAAGAGAATGTCACTTACAGCATTCATCTTCAGCAGAAATAAATTATAGACTTATCTCAAAAATGAGTAAGCCAAACTCCTCGAAATTTGTGCCATAATTTCATGTACTATGTACGATCTAGATCCTCGATTCTTTTGCTTGTAGTTGTACAATTTTCTGGGAATGTGTGCCAGAATTGAAGCCCTCGATTGTTGTGCCCAAAATGTTGTAAGGCAGCCTTGGAATGAGTGCCCAATCACTACAGAAAATCTATTGTACCTTTCCTCAATTTTTGTGCCCACAAACATCAATACAGCCTCACTGAAATCTAAATTGTATGGCCTCCATTAATGTCATTAATGTTGAACTCTTCCTTGGTATGCGTGCTAGCACTTTGCCTTGGGAATCGTGCCTCTAGCAGCAACTCGACCTCTTTCTCCTTGGCTTGACTTCTCTCTCTCTTGCACTCTCAAAACTCATGAAGAAATCAAAAGTGGGGGCGCCTCAATCCCTAAGTCGACTTCATGAGGGAAGTTGAAGAGTCATCTAATCCAACAGTGGAGATTAGATTAGATTGACAGTGGTGATTAAATGACTCTTTAGTCACCCGCTTCATTACCTTTTCATAAGGTCACATTTAATTTCACATCTCATGAAACTAACGCACTAAGGACCATATTGGACACTTTCTCACCCCTAGGCACCTAGGTGATGAGAAACACTTGTCCTTGGTACTTTTTACTTAATTTAACAAGGTGTTGGTTGGGCAAACCAAGATGGAGAATAATATTTAGGTGTAAGGACATATGCTAGGGCATGGAGCGGAACATTCAAATTATCCCACCTTTTGACCACATGTTTATAGATATGATCATACAAGATCGCATCTCTCAACTCAACAATGTCTTTGAATTGGCCTAGCATGTTGTCCATCTGCACATACACCTCCCCAATCACTAGTTGATCTATATCTACAAACTAAATCATACTTTAAATGGGCTTGGTGATCTATAGAATGTATCTAACTTGTTGCCAAAACTGACCATCAAGCATTGTGTCCCCCACCTCTTGAACTTCATGTCTATCAGATGTGGATGTAGCCCTGTCTTTCAAATCCTACCATGATTCACTTGAGAGCATGCTAGCCAATGTCTCTTTTACCTTCAAAAGGCACCTAAACGTGAGGTAATAACTAGCAAATCTAGTCTTTGCAATCTTTAGTAGCTCCAACTTAGAGTGATTGGGGAAAATGTGGTGGTCATTTTCGTCCCTCTCTTATACAATGCACCAATCCATTTATAAGCATGGTCCTTCATCTTAACAATATCATGCATCAAGAGGTTCAATGTGTGAACCAAACACCCTAACCAAAATATGTTAGGGTACATATCCTCAATGATTGATCTTGGTACCTTACAATTAGCAGCATTATCGATGATGACTTGAATGACATTGTATGGCCCAATCTCTTGAATGGTTTTAATTAAGGATTCTGCAATATTAATACCAATCTTGTGACGATCTGAGTAGTCATGGGTTGAAAGGAAGACCACACCACTAGCAGACACAGAAGGAATATTTATCAATGGTTTGCCTTTAACATTTGTCCAACCATCAAATACAATGGATACCCCATATTCATTCCAATCATTTGTAAATTTTCCCAGGGCACTATGGATTTTGGCTCTTTCCCTATCAAGTCCCATGGTTCTAGCTTTGTCATACTCAAGGATCCTATATCATTTAGGGGCACCATTGATGGCTTGTACCATTTCATGCCAATACGGTGAGCGAAGAACATTGAATGGTACAACACATGCATAGAGAAACCTAAAAACTTTTGCATCCATGTCATCCCTACAACCTTAGTCAAGCAAATTTGATATCGTTCTACGCCCGGAATGGGTTTTAAGTTTTAACTCTTATAGTCTTACATTCAGCCCATGGCATAATCCCAGGAAGATGTTTTCTCACACAGATATAGGAACCTATGTAAGTTTTATGACAATGGGAACATATAAATTTTGTGGGTCCACCCCCTTTCCCTCCCCCAAGCTTTGTCACATACTTCCACAAGGGTTTTGACCTCTCTTTGGGTTTCTATACATCGTCACTATAATTTTCATTATCATCATCGCCTTCCATTTCTTCCTCCTCTCCATGGTATTTGTTGCCTGTTATCCCCCACTTTTAGGAATAACTAAGAAGATTATGTCTCGAGGACCACAGGTCCTAGACATGGAGTACCGAGAGCCAGATCGACCTGAGCATGGCCCTGGAGGGTCCATCTTTTCTTCCTTTCAGCACATCCACCTTGTCAACAGCAGCAACATCCATCACCTCGGCTTGATCCTGTAGCAGAGATGGATCTTGCTCCATGAGGTAATGAGTTCCGGTATCATGGTATGTGTCACTGTGATCCTCAAAACCTTTGAATATGTGCATTTAATTCTTTTTGTTTCTAATGGGTGCTTGTATCTTATACTTATCCACTTGACCATGTCTGGGGGGAATGACAGGATGCCCTACTAAGCTTGTGCCAATAGGTTTTGGGTTGCCATTGGGGGGATTTCTGAAGAGTCATCGTCTGCTCCCATCATACTTACCACTTTCCATCTTACTTGTCGCTCATCCATCCCTTTACATTGGTTTGGGCATTGGGTTCGCCAATCATTTAAGGGTTGCACCTTGCCTTGTGGGAAGAAGGGGCTAAAGGCCCAGAAGGTAAAAGCAGCTGGCAAGAGACAAAAGCCTAAAAATAAAACCTCGAGATGCTTCGCCTAGGGATCCCTGAGAAAACAGTAAAAAGCTTCTTAGCAAGAAACAAGAGGGACCCATAAAAAATAATAAAACAAGACCTAGTCAGAGGATAGGGGGTCTCATCACCAGCCAGCCTATTAGGTCCATGGGCACCTAGCGATATGACACTACTAGCAGTTGGTCACCACGCCAGGGTAGTGGCTCTTGGTTGCATGGCCAAGAGAAAGGGGGTCTCATCACGAGCCAACCTTCTCATTTCCATAAAAGTGTTTGTGGGTAACATTGCCACCATTGGTCACCACGCCAGGGCAATGTCCCCTGATTAGCTTCTTGAAAGAAAAAGCAATAAAGAAATAAGAATAAAAGGCATGAATGGGCTTGGAAACATTTGCATCCAGGACAGGTGCAACTCGTCTTTTACAAAGGCACCCACATGTAAGCCTTGCATTTCCCTACTATCACTGAACCCCTTGTCAGGACATCCCTTATCCACCTCATCCATTAACATGACTTGGATTTGATCTTTTCCAGAAACATCCCATTTCTAGTGGACACTAGCCCAATAGGACGCCCTGTCACTTCCTCCAAACTTGCCTTGTAGATTTGTATAATGTCTTTGAGCACTTGACTGAGTAGAAGGGGTTTTATGCACATGTTTGATAAAATTGACGATTGGATGTGATTGACATTGCTATGATCCCTGTGACTTATGAGCCCATGGAGGGCATATCTATTGATGTGCAAGATCATACCCGACAGACAGGTACCATATTGGACAGGTACACATGGGGAGATGATTAGTTCGGACCTCCATGGAGCTGAAGAGCTCACCAAATGGATGTTGAGACCCCAGCAGGGGGCAGAGACAGGATAGAGGGGTTTGCACCGGAGAAGAGGAGGACGTTCCACAGAGGCATCCTGGCAAAGCCTTACCTAAGGGGGTTGTGCCCTCTCCACTGGAATGTTGGCCTTGGAAGGCCCATGATGTCACCCAAGATGCCCATGACATCATCCAACATTATGGACGTTTTGGGGAGGCAGTTGTGGCACGTGTAGCAGCTTGGAGAGGCCCAAGGAGGGCTAACATTTTTCTCCAGGAGGCCAATGTTGCCCTAAAAAGGGCTAGCGTCACTCTAGAAAGGGCATGACGTCTTTACTTTTGCTTGATTAGGGTTTAATTTATGACATTTTAATGTAAAACAGTATTATTTGGTATTTTGGCCTTGTCGGCCTTTTGGTGACCTAAATTTTATTAAGGTCACTTGGCATTGTATAAGTAGAGAGTTAAAACTCTCATTAGGAGGATCATCTTTGACTCACCACTTGGTGAGGTCTGAAATTTTCGGCCCTCTTAGGGTTATTGGCTGAAATTGTGGCGCACTTGTTGAAGGAAGGCTTATCTTAGCTATTTTTGGCAATTTTCTTGTTGGAAGGTTTACAACTAGGGTTTGGCTTGATAACGCTTGGTAAATGTGAGTGAATTTCTACAATCTTTCCTTTATTTGAATGGTTATAGTCTTTTACTTGCATTTTGTTAATGAAATTGTTGAATTAAACCCTAGGGGGTAAGCACATGTTGGTGTCCTTACTTCATGTCCCCACTAGATTATGCCTGAGGTTTCTACACCTTAGTGAGTTGTTTTCCCTTAGGGTTTGATTGATGAAGCCTTGCCTTAGCAACACTTCATCATTAAACTCTCTTGTCTTTAGCCCTACCTATGCTAGCCGTTTTTTATCTTATCATTGAGATAGAGAAGGAAGAAAACGCACTAAGGCCTAGGCTTTCTACACCTTAGTGAGTTGTTTTCCCCTAGGGTTTGATTGTTGAAGCCTTGGCTCAACACCACTTCACCATCAAACCCTCTTGTCTCTAGCCCTCCATTATCATTTTGCTTCCTCAACACTTGTCGTTACCTTTTGACTCCATTTGCCCTATGAATGCACTAATCTAAGACCTCATTGCTTGAGTGGCTTGATCACAACTTCAAACAACCAATACCTTTGAATGATTGCTAACATCTTCTAACCCTAGCTTAGACTAACCTACTAACCCTATTGTTGTCGTCGTCTATTTGTGTTATAAACATATCCATGCATCATTTATTGTGTCTTTAAAGCAATTGAATGATTGGCTAAAGCGTTGCTTCTAGTATTAGTATTGTTACATTGATTGCCATTGATAATTGTGAAGCTTCTTTAGCACTTATTGTGAAGTGATATATTGTAATCATTGATTTGCTTCACTTATATTGGTTCATTGCTTTATATCAAAAAGTCTTTGATTACATGAAGTACTAACCAAGCAAGTGACCTTGTGCATGTATAGTTTTCTTATTGCTTTGTCTCGTGCAGGTACACTTTTGGTGATCATTCGTACTTCCGGTTATCCTTATCTTTATTGGCTGATTAGCCAGACTTTATGATCAATGGTGAGTTGTGAGGGGGATAACTTTACCAAGCCTTCTAAGCCTTTGCCTTCTCAAAACCCCAGGTCACCGAGGGCGTCTCCCCTGGGCCTACCACCCTAAACGGAAAGAGCTATCCTATCGAGGTGACGGTGGTAGGATAGTCTAAGTTTCGCCAGTTTGCCCTTCTTCTATCCATCTTTTACTCCAACTACAAACTGTGCGATAACATTTTGGCGTCGTTGTCGAGGAACACTAAGTCAATTCTCCTCAAGACATCACTTTTTTGGTAAGCCTTTCCTCAATGAGCCTTTATCTTACAAGCTTACCTGGTGACTCCACTAAGGGTGATTCCCTTATCTCTTTGGTAATTTCAAGGAAATTATCTGGCGACTCCACTGATGACAAAGCCAACTATGACTTCTCAATGGGACCCGGGGAATTTCAAACCCCTGGACATGAGTAAAATCCTGGGATACCCTCGAAAAATGGCCCCCCAAGTACGAGAAATGCTCCCTAGATTCACTGGTAGTGATGGGGAAAGAGTTGATTATCACATGAGTGATTTATAGGCTTTCTTTCAACTCCATCCTCTCAGTGATGATGCTGAAGATTTGGTGATGAAACTCTTCTCTGTCACTCTTTATGGAAACGCTAGGGAATGGTATGACAACCTCCCCAATGCCAGCATCATGACTATGGAACAGTTGGAAGAAACCTTTCTCAAAAGTTGGGGTATGAAATTGGAATATATCCAGACATTACTAAAAGAACTCAAGTATGCAAAACAAACTAAAGATGAAACTATCTGGGACTTCCAGCATAGATTTCAGAGATTGCTATATCAGATTCCTAGAGACCATTATCCTAAGGACAAGTACCTCGTGGGTCTCTTTACCAATGCACTCTTGGTGCATTTAGGGTTTCTCTTAAGTAAAAAGAGGCCAAAAACACTCCGTGAAGCTTGTAACATGGCCATGCAAATCGAGGCAAATATCTTTTTGTCCAAAAAGGAACACATCTTCCCCCCAGGGATCAAATTTAATGACCCTGAAAATACCTCAGACACTCTCAGTTTGGAGAAACTAGTTTCCCTTGAAACTTTTACTATTGATTTCCAAGAAGAAGGGGAACAAGTTATTGACCAACGAAACACTAAGGGGAAAGCTCTTGATGAGGTTTTCCAAGAGCAAGGGATTGTTGAAAACACAGCTGAGGAGCTAGAACCCGAACAAGATAATGGAGTGTCAATGTGCCCTCTGTTGATAATATGATAGCTTCAGGAGGTATGAAACCTCTATTGTGACCTTTAACAAGATTAGAATGTTTCGGAAGGAAGCAAAGAAATGAAAGTAACCCTAGACAAGATGTCGGTTGGAGAAAGATAATTAATATAAATAAATTAGTACCCAGAAGGAGAAGTCGGCCCAAGCAAGTCTGCCATAAATACTATAAATACAGGGCGCCAGTCTCTCATTTGACACATTCTCAGAATTGCAGAAGTCACTAGTGCACACTGCAGTCTGGCAGTTTTGTGCGCAAGTTCTGGGGAAGGTGTTGCGCCAATTTCTGGATTGGACTATCTTATTAGCTTTGGTTACTTTCTTGCTTGGTGCATTAGCCTTGCTTGGCTATTGATTGCTACCAAGATTCTTCTCTGTCAAGGTCAAGGTGCTCGGAGGGTGGCTTCGGCCTATGGTTGGGTGACAAGGGTATTGTCAATGGTAAAACGAGCACAATCCTTAATATTCTAACAGGTTATGGGCCCACACCTCCTTCATTCAGTCTAAACGCTGGAAGGAAGCATAGCCACTAGGATATTGAGCTCGCTAAGGAACTGTCGCTAGGGTTACTAGCAGGAGCAGCTTCCAAGACACTGTCGCTAGGGTTACTAGTAGAAGCAGTTACAGAAAACCTAATCTCAGATCTAACACCTTGTGATGGAGCATCTCGCTCAAGGAGAAGATATTCAGATGCGCCCTAGTTCAGCACACCTTTTGGCTATCTCAGAAGACATAAATGTCAGAGTTGAAGTTTTGGATCAAAGCATGACCAGCTACCAGTCAACTGAAGACATGAGTGAAACGATCAGTCTTTTACACTACTCAACACTCACTGGAACGATTGAAGATGACATGTGGATAATCAATAGTGGAGCTTCTAGGCACATGACGGGCAATCAAGCCAGACTCTCAAACCTAAATGAGAAGAAGACATCGTACAAGGTAGAGCTTGGAGACAAAAGCACTTACCCAGTCGGAGGATTTGGACAAGCCTCCGTCAAGTTGAAATCAAGTAACAATGTTCACTTAAGCAATGTTTTATATGTTCCTGGTTTAGAAAAGAATCTTGTATCGATATCTTGCCTAGAAGACAAAGGAAACAGAATAGCTTTTGTGGATGGAAAAGTATTATCATGGCATAAAGACTCCAGCATAGAGAATGCTAGGGTTATTGGAAGTCATGAAGGAAATTTGTACAGACTACTAGAACAAAATGAAGAAGCTCTCGTACATGACGAAGTCAACCCTAATGAACTTTGGCATAGACGGTACGCTCATATTAATTATCAAGCATTACCCTTTCTCATATGAATGGTTGAAGGAATACCAGAATTGAAATCTACACATGAAGGAATTTGCAAAGGATGTGCCCTTGGGAAGAATATCAAGAAACCATTCCCAAGCAGCAACAACAGATCTAAGGAGATCTTAGATCTAATACACTCAAATGTTTGCGGTCCGATGCCAGTCGGATCTCTAGGAGGATCTCTTTACTACGTAATCTTCATAGACGATTATTCAAGAAAGACGTGGCTATATCTACAAAAGACAAAAGACGAAGTATTCAGCGAATTCCAAGAATTCAAAGCAGAGATAGAAAACCTCACGAACAAGAAGATCAAAACATTAAGAACAAATAATGGAGGAGAATACACCTCGAAGGAATTCGTTGCATTCTGCAAATCGGCAAGGATTAGGAGGGAGGTGATTGTTCCTCATAATCCTCAACAAAATGGTGTAGCAGAAAGAAAGAACGGATCTATTGAAAAAACCGTAAAAGCCTTACTAAATGATCAAGGTCTATCCATGTTCTTATGGGGAGAAGCAGCAATGACAACAATATATGTGCAGAACAGAAGTCCTCATCGTATATTGAAGGACATGACACCAGAAGAAACCTAATGTGGAAAATCTAAGAATATTTGGATGTCCTGTTTACTCTCACATTCCCAAGGACAAAAGGAATAAACTAGAACCCTCAGGAAAGAAGGGGATATTTGTAGGCTACAGTGATTCATCCAAGGCCTATAGAATATATATTCCAGAACAATACAAGATCGAAGTTAGCAGAAACGTAACATTCATTGAAAAGATGGCCTTCAAGAAATCCATAGAAGAAACTATTGAAGAAGAAGAGATTGAAGAACTTAAAGAAGAAAGCACAGAAAACGAAAATGACGAAAAGGAACAACCTGATCATCCTATGGAACCATGTGAAAACATTGATTCAGATATCGTACCTAAAACTAAGAAACGACCAACTTGGCTTGAAGCCACCTTACAAGACGCAGAAAGACTCAAGGTTCCAAAAGAAACATTCAAAAAGAGTAAAAGACCTAAAAGATTCTCAAGTTATGCAGCATACATGACGAAGCTTCTAGATGAAGAACCTACCACATTTGAAAAAGCAGTTCAAAAGGGACAATGGAAAGAAGCTATGACGGAAGAACATCAATCCATTATGAAAAATGAGGTATGGGAAATCGTACCTAGACCTAAAGAAAAATCAGTGGTAACTTCAAAATGGGTATACAAGATCAAAGATGCAACAGACGGAAGCGTGGATAAATACAAGGCAAGATTCGTAGCCAAAGGGTTCTCCCAGAAGGAGGGAGAAGATTATGACGAAACCTTTGCTCCAGTGGCTAGATATACTTCCATCAGAGCTATCATATCTCTTGCCACTTCCATGGGATGGAACTTACATCAGATGGATGTAAAGACAGCTTTCCTCAATGGAGCTATTGAAGAAGAAGTATATATTGAACAACCTCAAGGGTTTGAGGTACATTCCAGAGACACACGTGTGCAGATTAAAGAAAGCTTTATATGGACTCAAGCAAGCTCCAAGGGCTTGGTATGCCAAAATAGATAGCTATCTAACAAGACTTGGTTTCTCCAAGAGTCATGCAGATCCAAACCTTTACTACAAAGTCGTAGACAATGCACCTATAATTCTACTACTATATGTTGACGATCTATTCATAACAGGTGAAGAGTCTCTTATCATCCAATGCAAAAAGGAACTAGCTTATGAATTTGATATGAAAGATCTAGGTCTCATGCATTATTACTTGGGACTAGAAGTATGGCAGAAGCGTGGTGAAGTATTCCTTGGTCAAGGAAAGTACGCAATAAAGATACTTCAGAAGTTTGGAATGATGGATTGCAAATCCATGGATACTCGTATGACTACAGATATAAGAAAAATAAATGATCTAGATTTTGATCTAGTAGATCCATCATTATATCGACAATTGATTGGGTCATTGATGTATTTGGTAAATACTCGACCAGATATTTGTTTTGTCGTGAATACACTAAGTCAGTTCTAGGTGGAACCTAGGCATGAGCATTGGATAGCTGCAAAGCATGTCCTAAGATATATTCATGTGACAATAAACTAGGGGTTAAGATATACCGCATCCAGTGATATACAGCTTCATGGATTTACAGAATCGGATTGGGTAGGAAGTGCAGAAGACAGAAAGAGTACTTCTGGTATGTGTTTAAGCTTGGGCTCTGCTATGATATATCGGGGTAGCAGGAAACAGAAGTCTGTCGCACTCAGCACAGCAGAGGCAGAGTATATCGCAGCATGTGAAGCATGCACAGAAGCAATATGGCTAAGGAAGTTAATCTCCAATTTATTTGATCAAGTTCCAGAATCGACCATAATACATTGTGATAATCAAAGTTGTATAAGATTATCAGAACATCCTGTTTCATGAAAGGTCAAAACACAGTGAGATCAAATACTACTTTATTCAAGATAAAGTCCAGGAAGGAGAGGTAAAGCTCGAGTATATCCCCACAGATGAGCAAACAACAGGCATCCTAACAAAGCCTCTATCGAGAATAAAGTTTGCATATTTCCGAGAGAAGATGGGGATTGTGGAAATAACTCCCTTAGTTGAAAGGGAAGAAATGACTCTCCAGGTTGGGAGGGAGCACTGAAAATATTATTGAAGACATTTATTTTCGAGATTGAAAAATAGTCCATCTTGGGAAGATTCTTTCCTGTTCGGAAGGATTGAGATTTCTGACGGACAACGATTTCCCATTGCGGTTAACATGGGAAATGGTCCAGATTGTTGATGTATCATAGACAGCGACTTCCCATTGTGGATAACATGGGGAGTGGTCTAGGGCAGTCTCTCTTCTTGAGGGTTACTCAAGAAGACTGGCCCGCCTCGTCGGACAGTGATTTCTCATTGTGGTTAACATGAGGAATGGTCTGTTTTGGAGGTTGATGCAGGACAGTCTTTTCCTCTTGTGGTTAACAGAGGAAATGGTCCGAACAATCATTCCTTAGGGTGTATTCATTCTCTCCAGGTTGCACTTTGTTTAGTGCCGGAGGAATGGCCTAGGGTGGGGAATGGTCCAGGCTCAGCAATCATGGACAAGCATTCCTTAGGGCAGATTCATTCTCTCCAGGTTACACTTTGTTTAGTGTCGGAGGAATGACCCAGGGTGAGGAATGGTCCAGGCTCAGAAATCAGAACAATCATTCTTCCTTGTTTGAGAAGAATAGTGCAGTTAGCCCATCGTTGATGTTCTACTCTGAGGGCAGATATTCTTTCAGATCTCACAGATGTGAGTGAAAGATTGGCCCAGATGATTCAATTTATTTTAACAATATTTTGTATGCAGGTTGGCATCATATGATTGTTATGGAGACTGCTTGTCTCCAGACAGTAGAGATATACTACTGTGGTGGATTTGTTCCACTGTTTGTGACTATGTGTCACGATTTGAGTAGTTGCGTACTACCATTGATAAACAAAGGTATATTCTATCAATTGATATTGTACCAGTTGTCATAGGAGATTATCCAGTTGGATAATAATGACAATGCTTGTGATATTACCAATTGAATGGTCTATTTGTGCTCAAGACCATACCTCCCTAGCTAGGAGGGAGTGTTGATATTATGGTAGCTTCGGGAGGTATGAAACCTCTATTGTGACCTTTGACAAGATTAGAATGTTTCGAAAGGAAGCAAAGAAATGAAAGTAACCCTAGACAAGATGTCGATTGGAGAAAGACAATCAATATAAATAAATTAGTACCCAGAAGGAGAAGTCAGCCCAGGCAATTCTGCCAGAAATACTATAAATACAAGGCGTCCGTCTCTCATTTGACACAATCTCATAATGCAGAAGTCACTTGTGCGCACTACAGTGTGGCAGTTTTGTGCGCAAGTTTTGGGGAAGGTGTTGCGCCAGTTTCTGGGTTGGACTATCTGATCAGCTTTGGTTACTTTCTTGCTTGGTGCATTAGCCTTGCTTGGCTATTGATTGCTACCGGGATTCTTCTCTGTCAAGGTCAAGGTCCTCGGAGGGTGGCTTCGGCCTATGGTTGGGTGACAAGGGTATTGTCAATGGTAAAACGAGCACAATCCTTAATATTCTAACACCCTCCTGATGAAGCAATCCATGAACCTTTTCCCCCTGCACAAGAGGAAGAGAATGAGGTAAGTTGCTCTCCTTTTCAGGATCTTGACAATGCCTTGTTTTATGATTCAGAGAAGGAAGAAGAAATGGAATCCTCGAACAAAGTAGATCTTCCTTGTCGTATAGTTGAAGATGAAGGGGAAACTCATGAGGATGAGACAATAATGCATGTTGAAGATACCCAAGTCCTCAAAGCTCCTGCACAAGAAGAAACAAGCATGGTAAGTTACCCTCCTCTCCAAAATATTAATGATTCTCTACTTTATAATTTGGGAAATGGGGAGGAGATCGATGAGCCTTTGAATGCTTCAAATCCTACATGTTATGATACAGATAGTGACAGTGGATATTGATGAGTTCATACATGTCGGAAGACGTAAATGGGATGTAGTTGGTTTTGATATGGACCCCATTTACGACATTGAGAATCATTTCCAAGTGTTGCCTTCACAGTTATCACTACAGGATACTTTTGATTTTGACCAATGGCAACAAGGAGATGATACTTTTACCCATATTTTCCAAACACCCAAGGATGACCTAGTACCATGTTTTCCTGATGATTTTCAGTCTTACCTTGAGGGTTTTGATGAGTACTCCTCTGAGCACTTGAATTCATTCCATGAAGATGACTATCAACCACCGTTGTGCTCGGGTCTTGATAGGAGTAACGACATTGTTTGCTTGAAGAAGGATCCTTGTGACAACTTTCCCAGCCACCTCTGATTACTTTACTTTGTTGCGTCTCTAGAGGTGTAGTTGGGAAATAAGGCTTTGATATTGAGTTTCCTCTGGGGCAAACCCTAGAGTCCAAGGGTTGGTTGAATACTACAAGAATAAGTCTGTCATCTCAGTTTTTCAACTTTCCCTTGAAAGTTTGCCAGTCATCTACTAGATCCTTTTCAATCCCTCCCAAGGCTTCAGATTGTGAGAACATCCTAGGTAGCCAGCTTATAGACCTTTTGAGTCAGTTTTCTGAACCTTTGATTCTTCACGATCCCTTCCTGAAGTGGATTGAGCACTTTCCTCAAAGAATAACTTGGCATGATTTTATCCCTCCCACCCACCTCCATGAGTTAGACTTTATTATTTCCGACGATACGATATATTATCTAACCCATGTTATTTTTGTGCTTGACTTATCATTGCTTTGGTTTATGATGAAGCACAAAGGCAAGTATTGTGGAACATTGTTGGATTGGTTTCACTGGTCGTTTGACTACACCTAACATCCAGCCAACAAGTAAGTACAGGTAAGTAGGTAGGCATTTGCATTCATTGTATATACCATTTGCATTGCATACTAGAGTAGTTTACTTTCACACTTGTACATATGTTTGTTTTCAGTTTTATATATATGAGTTGGGGGTTATATCACCACCCCAAATGATTACTAATAGTTTCTATTGAGATCAAGCAGGTTATAGGTTATAACAGAGATGTTGAGGTTCTCATGCGCTCTACAGTGAGCACATGTCCCCGAGTTGGAGCTAGATGTTATCCCCCACTTTTAGGGATAACTAAGGAGATTATGTCTCGAGGCCCACAGGTCCTAGACATGGAGAACCGAGAGCCAGATCGACTTGAGCATGGCCCTAGAGGGCCCATCTTTTCTTTCTTTCAGCACCTCCACCTTGTCAGCAGCAACAACATCCATCACCTCAGCTTGATCCTGTAACAGAGATGGATCTTGCTCCATGAGGTAATGAGTCCGAGTATCATGGTATGTGTCACTCTGATCTTCAAAACCTTTGAATATGTGCATTTAATTCTTTTTGTTTCTAACTGGTGCTTGGATCTTATACTTATCCACTTGACCATGTCTGGGGGGAATGACAGGATGCCCTAGTAAGCTTGTGCCCATAGGTTTTGAGTTGCCATTATGGGGATTTCTGAAGAGTTGTCGTCTGCTCCCATCATACTTGCCACTTTCCATCTTACTTCCAACTCATCCATCCCTTTACATTGGTTCGGGCATTGGGTTGGCCAATCATTTAAGGGTTGCACCTTGCCTTGTGGGAAGAAGGGGCTAAAGGCCCAGAAGGTAAAAGCAGTTGGCAGGAGATAAAAGCCTAAAAATAAAACCTCGAGATGCTTCGCCCAAGGATCCCCGAGAAAGCAGTAAAAAGCTTCTCAGCAAGAAACAAGAGGGACCCATAAAAAATAATAAAACAAGACCTAGTCAGAGGATAGGGGGTCTCATCACAAGCCAGCCTATTAGGTCCATGGGCACCTAGTGGTATGACACTACTAGTAGCTGGTCACCACGCCAGGATAGTGGCTCTTGGTTGCATGGCCAAGAGAAAGGGGGTCTCATCACGAGCCAGCCTTCTCATTTCCGTAAAAGTGCTTGTGAGTAACATTGCCACCACTGGTCACCACGCCAGGGCAGTGTCCCCTGATTAGCTTCTTGAAAGAAAAGGCAATAAAGAAATAAGAATAAAAGGCATGAATGGGCTTGGAAACATTTGCATCCATGACAAGTGCAACTCACCTTCTACAAAGGCACCCACAGGTAAGCCTTGCATTTCTCTGCTATCACAGCACCCCTTGTCAGGACATCCCTTATCCACCTCATCCATTAACATGACTTGGATTTGATCTTTTTCGGAAACATCCCATTTCCATTGGACACTAGCCCAATAGGACGCCCTATCACTTCCTCCAAACTTGCCTTGCAGATTTGTATAATGTCTTTGAGCACTTGACTAGGTAGAAGGGGTTTTATGCACATGTTTGATAAAATTGATGATTGGATGTGATTGGCATTGCTATGACCCCTGTGACTTATGAGCCCATGGAGGACGTATCTGTTGATGTGCAGGATCATACCCGACGGACAGGTACCATATTGGACAGGGACACATGGGGAGATGATTAGTTCGGACCTCCATGGGGCTGAAGAACCCACCAAATGGATGTTGAGACCCCAGGAGGGGGAAGAGACAAGACAAAGGGGTTTGCACCGGAGAAGAGGACGTTCCACAGAGGCACCCTGGCAGAGACTTACCTAGGGGGGTTGTGCCCTCTCAACTGGAACTTTGGCCTTGGAAGGCCCATGATGTCATCTAGCATTATGGACGTTTTGGGGAGGTAGTTATGGAAGTTGTGGCACGTGTGGCAGCTTGGAGAGGCCCAAGGAGGGCTAACGTTTTTCTCCAGGAGGCCAATGTTGCCCTAAAAAGGGATAGTGTCACCCTAGAAAGGGCATGACGTCTTTACTTTTGCTTGATTAGGGTTTAATTTATGACATTTTAATGTAAAACACTATTATTTGGTATTTTGGCCTTGTCGGCCTTTTGCTGACCTAAATTTTATTAAGGTCACTTGGTATTGGATAAGTAGAGAGCTAAAACTCTCATTAGGAGGATCATCTTTGACTCACCTCTTGGTGAGGTCTGAAATTTTCAGCCCTCTTATGTTATTGGCTGAAATTGTGGCGCACTTGTTGAAGGAAGGCTTATCTTAGCTATTTTTGGCAATTTTCTTGTTGGAAGGTTTACAACTAGGGTTTGGCTTGATAACACTTGGTAAATGTGAGTGAATTTCTGCAATCTTTCCTTTATTTGAATGGTTATAGTCTTTTACTTGCATTTTGTTAATGAAATTGTTGAATTAAACCCTAGGGGGTAAGCACATGTTGGTGTCCTTACTTCATGTCCCCACTAGATTATGCCAATTAGCCATTTTTACCTATTGTAGACATGACAGAGCCCTGCCATAGCAACACTCTACCCTTTACTCTTCAAGCTAGCCATTTTGTTCTTGTCATTAAGCTAAAGAAGGAGGAAAACACACTAAGGCCTAGGGTTTCTACACCTTGGTGAGTTGTTTTCCCTTAGGGTTTGATTGATGAAGCCTTGCCTTAGCAACACTTCATCATTAAACTCTCTTGTCTTTAGCCCTAAATATGCTAGTTGTTTTTTATCTTATCATTGAGCTAGAGAAGGAGGAAAACGCACTAAGGCCTACGCTTTCTACACCTTAGTGAGTTGTTTTCCCCTAGGGTTTGATTGTTGAAGCCTTGGCTCAACAACACTTCACCATCAAACCCTCTTGTCTCTAGCCCTCCATTATCATTTTGCTTCCTCAACACTTGTCGTTACTTTTTGACTCCATTTTCCCTATGAATGCACTGATCTAAGACCTCATTGCTTGAGTGGCTTGATCACAACTTCAAACAACCAATACCTTTGAATGATTGCTAACGTCTTCTAACCCTAGCTTAGACTAACCTACTAACCCTATTGTTGTTGTCATCTATTTGTGTTATAAACATATCCATGCAGCATTTATTGTGTCTTTAAAGCAATTGAATGATTGGCTAAAGCGTTGTTTCTAGTATTAGTACTATTACATTGATTGCCATTGATAATTGTGAAGCTTCTTTAGCACTTATTGTGAAGTGATATATTGTAATCATTGCTAGTTTATATCATTGATTTGCTTCACTTATATTGGTGAATTTCTTTATATCAGAAAGACTTTGATTACATGAAGTACTAACCAAGCAAGTGACCTTGCACATGTATAGTTTTCTTGTTGCTTTGTCTCGGACAGGTACACTTTTGGTGATCATTTGTACTTCCGGTTATCTTTATCTTTATTGGCTGATTAGCTGGACTTTCTGATCCGTGATGACTTGTGAGGGGGATAACTTTACTAATCCTTTTAAGCCTTTGCCTTCTCAAAACCCCAGGTCACCGGGGACGTCTCCCCTGGGCCTACCACCCCAAACAAAAAGAGTTATCCTATCGAGGTGACAGTGATAGGATAGTCCCAGTTTCGCTAGTTTTCCCTTCTTCTGTCCATTTTTTACTCCAACTACAAACTGTGCGATAACATTGCCTACTTCTAGTTCTTCCTCATCATCATTGGTATTTCAACATCCCAACACCACCATCATAATAAAAAATGGAACCAAAAGGATATGCCAGATTGACATACCCATCGTTCTTGTTGAATCTTGAGAACGACTTGTTGCCTGCAATAGAATTATGGAGAAGGAGATATGGGAAAGTGTAGGAGAAGAGAACATTCAAGCATTCAACATAGTAAATATACCAGTCTACAATAGATGGAAAAAAAATTAAAAACAAACAAGAGTGGGCTTTGGAGTCTACCTCTTCAACTCTTCAATGGTGGTTGAATATAACTATGGCAGCCTTCAATCTCCCTTCCAAGTTCTCACAAATGACAGTCTTCAATCTTCCTTCCAGGCTCTCACTAATCTACTCCTCAACAAATAGTAAATAGACCACTCAAAACCCTAGAAAAGATGAGTGACAAGTGAAATGAGAAATAGAATGAGAGAAAATGGAATGAGTGAGTGTTTTAATCCAACAAGGAACCCTAGCCATGCTTAAAGCAAGCTTTTGGAACCTTGGCTTGGTTCCCACAAGCAAAAAAAAAGTCCCAATTCGTCTCATCACGCAAGAGCGCTAAAGGGAGCATTTTTTAAGCTCTCGTGAGAATTCTAGAGGCATCCTGGGAGCGCCCACACGATGAGGAGAATTTGGGCTTTTTTTTGCTTGCCTAAGCACTCCCTAAATGCTTCTTGAAAGGGAAAGGACCATTTTTTTACAAGGGAGCATGCTCCCTAAGGTGCTTCCTAAACACTCCCTCTAGGAGCGTGCTTCGGGAGGGAAGTGTTTGGGGGGCTCCCCCGCAGTGTAGATTTGCACACCTTGTTCTAGAAAAGTGCACCAATCACAAACTTGAATAGCCAAAGAGCATCACAATCTCTACTTCATGCCAACAAATATGTAAGCTACAGATCATGCTATCATCCCCATGAACAAATCCATAACTATTAACAACTATAGTAAACACAGGTCAACCATGTTAATCCTCACAAAACCACAGATTTGATATCGTGTGAGGGTTTTCTTGCAAGCCCAAAGTATCCAAGTGGAATGGTAGTATTCAAAAACACCATTATGGTTGTGATGTGGTAGTTGATGAAAGTGCAAGGATGTCACAGGCAACAATGGCACAAAATCAGATATGAAAATTGCTGGAAATGAAGATAATATGGCTGGAAACTCAAGTATACAAGATGAGAAACATCAATGTGAGATGGGGGAAACCTCTCAGCATGATTTCCACAAATTTTCCAATCAAGAGGATGCTAGAAATAGCTCAAATCAGCAAAAAAGCTACACTGATTTGAAGCAGAAAGAGACAAAGAAAAGACCAAAATGGTGGTACAACACCTATGGCAATGTTCACAGGGATGCATTGTCTGATATAAGGGCAAAAGGAAGACCAAAAAGAGGTAAGACATTTGATACGTTGAATTATGCTTTGCTGGCAAACCTTCAGTACTCATTTGAGCCTTGGGGATATGAAGAAATCAAAGGAAAACCGGAATGGTAACAAGTTATGAAAGTCAAACATGGGACCTTGACGAAGAATTGGACATGGGCTCTCACAGAGCTACCTCTAGGAAAGAAACTCATTGGTTGCAAATGGGTCTAACAAACCAAGTACATATGGGACACTTGACAAGCACAAAGCAAGGCTGGTCACAAAGAGCTTTGCTCAGAAAGAGGGATTGATTGAGAGGATAACTTTGCTCCTACAGCGAAAATGGGAACAATATGCTTGGTTCTAGCCATCGCAACACAGTTGGCTGGCAACTATGCCAAATGGATATGAACAGTCCTTCCTCAACAAAGATCTAGAGGAAAAGTCTACATGTACCAACCATAGGAAATTCAAGGTCCAAGGAACGAACATCCAGTTTTGCAGATTGAAAAAAGCTCTCTATGGAGTGAATTAGGCTCCCAAGGTTCGGTACATAAAAATTGATAACTATTTGGATGAACAAGGTTTCAAAAGAAATCCTTTGGATCCCAACCTATACGTCAAAAGCATGGATGGTGATGTAGTGATTTTGGTGCTTTATGTAGATGACATCACCACTATAGGGAGCGACACATGAGCAATTACGAAGGTAAAATCAGATTTATGTTCAACTTTTGACTTGACAGATTTAGCCCTTCTTCATTACTACTTACATGTAGAAGTTTGGCAAACAAATAAACATATATTAGTTTCAAAAATGAAATATGCCAAAAGTTTGTTAGACATGTTCAGGATGGCAGATTGCAAAATCGCATCTACACCTAAAGTGAAAAGGCTGAAACTTTCAGCCAAGACTGATTCAAAGATGGTTAATGAATCAATCTACAGGGAACTAAAGGGTAGCTTGATCTGTCTTACCGCCACTAGGCTTGACTTAAGCTATGCAGTCAGCTGTATCTTCTGATTTATGACAGCTCCAAAAACAGAACGCTGGACAACAACAAAGAGGGTGCTACACTATGTAAAGGGAACATTAGACTTTGCCATTCTATATGGTTAGAGCAAGGAGATTCAATTATGTGGCTATTTAGAATTGGATTGCGTGAGATCTGTGGATGACATTAGGTTTACAATAGGTTATGTTTGTTGGAAAATTGATGCATGTAGGTAAATTTAAAAATTTATAGCATACAACCAACATACCAATACATCTTGCATATATTAGGATCACTGAAAGTGAGACAATCATAGAGAGAACACAAGTATACCCTGGGAAACCCTCTTGGGGTAGAAAACCCAGCCAAAACTTCTCTTTAGATTCTTCAACAAAGTACAATACTAGTACAAGACTTTAGAGTAACTAGCTAGGACTCAGAGGGCTGAAACAATACCTCTGTTTCAGCACTTACAAACTTCGCAAGTATCTGAACTAACACTTATAGTAACAGCTTGACAAACTCACCAAAAGATAACTGAGTTTCCTTCTTGTTGTAGCAGAGTTATGGCAGCTTTAACATAGTATTTGTAGCAGCCTTATATCAGCAAGGAACAACAGAAGACTTCAACAAGAATAGAGTTCTTGTATCAGCAGCATACTTCAACAACTAGCTGCCATATACCAACAGAAGACTCCAGCAACTAGCAGCCATATACCAGCAGAAAATTCCAGTAGATATCAGTCATATACCAGCAAAAAATACTTCAGCAAATAGATGCCTTGCCTCAACAGAAGACTCCAGCGAAACAAAGGTATGTAAATGGTAAGTGAATGGCCCTTTTTATAGGTTGGTTTGGCTGCCCTAAGCAGCCCCCTAAGAATGTATGACAGTTGTATAACAGTTGTCATACCTGCCCTCCTTTGGCTGCCAAGAGTCACCTCCTAAAGTTCCCAAGAGTCACCTCCTAATGTTCCCAAAGGTCACTTCCTTTGTCTCTTCTAGAGGCTGCCCTAAATTGTTGTCTTAGGATTGTATGACAACTGTTATACAGTTGTCATACCACCACCCTAAGCAACCCCCCTAAGCTGGCCACTCCAACCATCCTAAGCAGCCCTCTTAAGCAGCCTCCCTAAGCTAGCCACTACAACCTCCCTAAGCAGCCCTCTTAGAGGTGCTATGAGGTTGACACATGGCATATGGTTGTCTTGGCATAAGGTTGACACTTGTCATGTGTTTGATGCTTGACATAAAGTTAACACTATATCAAAACTTTATTTACATGGTTAGTTACAATAGGGAAAATAGCTTCCAAAGCTATATAATTCAACACTCCCTCTTAGCAAGGAAGGTATTTTCCTAGTACCAACTGTTACATCCATTTGTCTTTACTTGGCTATTGACTTGTTGATCCATGTAGAATCTATTCATCAAGAGAAGTTTTGTATCCATAGCTAGCATTGGGATCAGTAGCATCTTTAGTGAGCACATTGTTGTCATTATAGGATTTTTATTCACTCAATTCACCAAGAACTGTTTGTTCAGTTCACCAAGAATTGTCCTACTAGCCATATGCTAGAGGAAGCTACACAGTTCACCAAGAACTGTCTTACTCAGTGCCAGTCCTTTTTCATACTGGATGAGTAATCTTAGAGCCAGTCCTTTTTCATACTGGATAAGAATAAAATAGAATAGCCCACATCCTACCTGTAAATGACTTGCCCCACTATTGTCACCAGAATCCCATATGCAACTCTTTACTCCCTCTTACGAGGGACCAGTCCAAGTTTGTCTGGGTTCAACCATATACTGACTTAAAGTGTTCAGAACAAAACATATGTATGGCCTTGTATTCATTAAATACATCAACGAACCAATCATTTGCCTATACAAAGTGGCATCCACTATCTCTGATGAAGTATCACATAATAACTTTGGATTTGTCACCATAGGTGTAGTCATGGATTTACAATCCATCATTCCAAATCTCTTTAGAATTTCCACAGCATATTTTCCTTGACTAAGACAAATCTCACCTAGATTCTACCACACTTCCAAACCTAGAAAATAGTGCATCTGACCCAGATCTTTCATTTGGAATTCTGAAGCAAGCTTCTTCTTGCAATCAGTGATGAGCTTTTCATTTCCTGTTAGAAACATATCATCCACATACAATAGTAAGATCACCTGATCATCATTCTCAATCTTATAGTAGAGATCGGAATCTGCTTTACTCTTGATAAAGCCCAAGCTCATCAGAAAATTATCAATTCTTCCATACCATGTCCTGGGTGCTTGCTTCAAGCCATACAAGGCTTTCTTTAATCTACACACATGTGTCTGACTGTCATGTGTCTCAAATCCTTGTGGTTGCTCCACATACACTTCCTCTTCTATCACACCATTCAGAAAAGCAGTCTTTATATCCATCTGATGTAGTTTCCATCCCATCTTTGCAGCTATAGCCATAGTAGCTCTAATGGAAGTGTATCTTGCCACAGGAGCAAAGGTTTCTTCGTAATCTATTCCCTCTTTCTGAGAGAACCCACGAGCTACAAACCTTGCTTTGAATTTCTCAATACTACCATGCGCAGCATGCTTGATTTTGTATAACCATTTAGATGTTACCACAGATTTTTCTTTTGGTCTCGAAACTATGTCCCAAACATCATTTTTCATAATTGATTGATATTCTTCAATCATGGCATCCTGCCACATTTTCTTCTCAGCGACTTCTTCATAGCTGGAAGGGTTTGCATCAATGATGTTAGACACAAGTGCACTGTGCAACATAGTTGGAATATAATCAAGGTCTTTTACTTTCTCTGAAAGTCTTATTTGGGGCACCATACCTTTCTGCATCTTGAATGAGTTCACGAGCCCAACCTGGTTTTCTCCGATATGTAATCACTTTTGTGGGTGAATCAACAGGTTTTTGAGGTTCCATCATATCATGATTCTCAGGTACAAGCTCTTCTTCTGTATCTGGTACTTTAGAAGCTGTAGGTTCCTCATCATGTACCTGATCTACATGATTTCTTTTTTATTTGTAGAAAGCTGCATCTTCATCAAAACATCTCTACGGATCTCAAACTTTTTGTATCTAGGGACATATACTCTATATGCCTTTGATGTTTCGTTGTATCCGACAAATATACCCTTCTTACCTGAAGGATCCAACTTTGTCCTTTTGTCCTTGGGAATATGAATATACATTGGACCAAATATCCTTAGGTAACTAACCTCTGGAACTTTTCCAGAAAACACTTCTTCTGGAGTTTTATTTTCAAGAACTTTATGAGGACTTATGTTTTGTACATATACATCAGTCCTTGTTGCTTCTGCCCAAAGATACATTAATAAGTCCTGATCATGAATCATGGCTTTAATTGCTTCCATAATTGATCGGTTGTTTCTTTCTACAACACCATTTTGTTAAGGATTGTATGGAGTAGAAAGCTCCCTCTTAATCCCAACTTCTCTACATAATTCCTTGAATTCACCAGATGTGAATTTTCCTTCATTATCGGATCTGAAAACCTTTATTTTTCTCTCGGAAAGATTTTCAACAAGAGCTTTAAATTCCTTAAACTTACTAAAGACTTCATCTTTATTCTTTAAGAAATAAATCCAAGTTTTGCGAGAAAAGTCATCAATAAAAGAAACATAGTAAACATACCCGCCGAGTGAAGTGGTTGACATAGGTCCACACACATCTGAATGAATTAGATCCATAACTCCTCTTCTTTACTGTCACTGCTTGGAAAAGGCTTTTTCACGTTCTTTCCTTGTGCATATCCTTTGCACACACCATCGTGGAACACTTGAATTTCTGGAAGGCCTTTCACCATCTTGCTGACAATTGGCAAGGCTTTATAGTGAATATGAGCGAACCTTCTATGCCACAGTTCACATGGGTTTATAGTACTGTGTACTAAGGCTTACTCTGCCTTTCCTTTTAACTTGTATAACCCATCTTCATGTATACCAATTATAATAGCATCATCAATATTCTTTCCTCTCGGCCACATAAGAACTTGGCCATCAACAAAAGCTACTCGAAATCCTTTCTCTTCCAATCCTGAAATAGATAGGAGGTTCTTTTGCAGACCAAGTACATATAAAACATTTTCCATTTTCAAATGTTTCCCTGAATCTAAGTTGTAAAAATCATTCCCTATGCCCTTAATAGGATAGGAAGAGTTATCACCCAGTCTCACCTGATGAGAAGAATCTTTCTTAGTCAGATTTGAAAGAGAGTTTTTAAAACCAGTCATGTGCCTGGAGGCACCACTATCCACAAGCCATGTTTCATCATCATAGTTTATTGAATTAGTAAGAGTTGCCACCAATCTTCTTTTCTTTCTCTCTTGAAAATAGGTTTATCATCTTCAACAATATGAGCATGATGTCTTTTGTTTTTCCTCCTTTCTTTGACCTCTTTTATGAGAGCACAATCTCTGGCAAGATGTCCCAACTTTTCACAACAGAAACATTTGAGTTTAGAATAGTCTCTCTTATCTTTCTCAAATTTATGCAACTTCTTTTGTGGAGGATGATTTTCCTTCTCTTTCGTTCCTTTCCTGAAATGGGTTGTAAGAGCTTGATCTTCATCGTCACTTAGCTTTTCTTCTCTTGCTTCCAGTCTTGCTTCTTCTTGGACACAATCTTCCCACAGCTTGCTAAACTTTGTTAAATTACTCCTTGAAAAGATTCCTCTTATGAAAGAGTACCATGACTTCGAAAGTCCATTCAAAGTAGTCATTACTAACTCAGCTTCTTCAATTGAGCCATCGATAGCTATAATTTTTTCATTAATCTGAGAAATTCTTGTAAAGAAGGCATGAATAGATTCAGACTTCTGCATCTTTACATTTTTTAGTTGAGTCCTCAAAGCCATCTTCTTGTTTATGTTCCTTCCTTCATATAGATGAGATAGAGAATCAAACATCTCTTTGGGAGTCTTCAAGGATGATACATGAGGAATAAGATGGTCTTTTATAGAATCTGCAATTATTCTCTTTGCCCTTATCAGATTCTTCCTGTGCTTACCTTTAGCTTCTTCCTCTGGTTCTGCAACCTCTTCCATAACATAATTTGATAAGTCATTTTCTTCCAGAACAAGGGATATTATGTACTTCCATCCTATGAAGTTATCAGGTCCCTCAAGTTTCTCATCAAGCTTAGTGCTTGACATCATCTTGTCCTTGTTTTTGACTTCCTTCAAAAACTGAAATACTGTAGTCTCCTTCACAAATCTAACAACTCTCTATAGAAATGGCTTCTTTCAGGGAAGCTCTGATACCATGTTGAAAAACTGATGCATGTAGGTAAATTTAAAAATTTAAAGCATACAACCAACATACCAATACATCTTGCATATATCAGGATCACTGAAGTGAGACAATCACAGAGAAAACACAAGTATACCCTGGGAAACCCTCTTGGGGTAGAAAAACCAGCCAAAACTTCTCTTTAGATTCTTCAACAAAGTACAATATCAGTACAAGACTTTAGAGTAACTAGCTAGGACTCAGAGGGCTGAAACAATACCTCTGTTTCAATACTTACAAACTTCACAAATATCTGAACTAACACTTATAGTAACAACTTGACAAACTCACCAAAAGATAATTGACTTTCCTTCTTGCTGTAGCAGAGTTATGGCAGCTTTAACATAGTATTTGTACCAGCCTTATATCAGCAAGGAACAACAGAACACATCAACAAGAATAGAGTGCTTGTATCAGCAGTATACTTCAACAACTAGCTGCCATATACCAGTAGAAAACTCCAGCAACTAGCAGCCATATACTAGCAGAAAATTCCAATAGATATCAGTCATATACCAGCAAAAAATACTTCAGCAAATAGATTCCTTGCCTCAACAGAAAACTCCAGCAAAACAAAGGTATGTAAATGGTAAGTGAATGCCCCTTTTTATAGGTTGGTTTGGCTGCCCTAAGCAGCCCCCTAAGAATTTATGACAGTTGTATAACAGCTGTCATACCTGCCCTCCTTTGACTGCCAAGAGTCACCTCCTAAAGTTCTCAAGAGCCACCTCCTAATGCTCCCAAAGGTCACTTCCTTTGTCTCTTCTAGAGGTTGCCCTAAATTTCTGTCTTAGGATTGTATGACAACTGTTATACAGCTGTCATACCACCACCCTAAGCAACCCCCCTAAGTTGGCCACTCCAACCATCCTAAGCAGCCTCCCTAAGCTAGCCACTACAACTTCCCTAGGTAGCCCTCTTAGAGGTGCTATGAGGTTGACACATGGCATATGGTTGTCTTGGCATAAGGTTGACACTTGTCATGTGTTTGATGCTTGACATAAAGTTAACACTATATCAAAACTTTATTTACATGGTTAGTTACAATAGGGAAAATAGCTTCCAAAGCTATATAATTCAACAATGTGGTCAGTGTTGGCACAGGAAGAGTTTCTTGGATCAGCAAGAAACAACATGTAAATTCACTGTCCTCTACAGAAGCAGAATACAGACCAGCAGCAAAAGGGGCATGTGACACAGTTTGGCTTAGAAGAGTACTTGCAGATCTGCAAGTTGATTAAAATGAACCTACTCTACTTTTCTATGACAACCAGGGAGTTCTCAAGCTTGCAAAAGAACTATCTTTCATGAGTGCACAAAACATATCAACTTACATTGTCATTTCATTCGACAGCTTGTAGAGAATGGAGTAGTTGAGCTGAAATATTGCCCAACTCAAGACCAGACTGCAGACATTTTCACCAAGACTCCTGGCCCAGTAAATTTGTAAAATTTAGAGTCGAACTTGTTATATTTTCTAGAATGACCATTAAGGGAGGATGTTAAAGTTTATAATGTTCATATAGGCTATGATCTTAGGCATCAATATAAAGTCACATTATGACTTAGTTTAATTTAATCTTAGTGTTGTATTAATGATTTAAAGTACATTTAAGTCAATTTAGGGCTTATGCATCTAGGGTTTATGTTATTCCTTTGCTATAAAGAGATGGTTGCTCTCTTCATGTGATATCCAAGAAGTATTTCTCTCTTTCAAGTTGTCTTGTATGTTTGGATTCTTTGTGCATTCAGTTTTTGTAATAATGTATGTGTGAGTAAAACAAAAGCAATTTGAGATATTGTAAGAAAGAGTAAAAGAACTAGGTTCAACAATTTTGGGATAAAGGTTATCTTTATCTTCCACAGTCAGTTTTCATACTTTGTATTATAAATGTGGAAAACTATTTAATGGAATTATCGAAATAGGGAAGTTTGCTCCTCTGGTGTTTTGATGTGCATATGTGCGCTGAAAACCACAAGCCATAAATATGGTAAATTGTTATTTTAGATTTCAGAAATGCATTTGTCTTTGATATTCTTTTACCTTTGTAAACATGTTGCATGGAAATAAAAGCTGGCATCTGGGATAGGAAGGAGTTTGATGTAACAAGAATCACAATGCAACAACAAATCAACTTTTAATAGACCAAAAGATACAACTTGGTTAGCAGTTTGTTTAAATATTGTAAAGTTAAATCGAAGGTCATTACAGGTTCACTTCATGTTGATCATTTCATTGCAGATAAATAAACTACTAGATTTCACATATAAATTTTCACAATCCAGCACCTGACCTTAGTTCAGGACATGCATCAATACTGCAGCAGGATCACTTGGAAAAATATTACCTCAGAGAGCACTTCAAGTTTCAACTTAACTAAGATATAGCTTTTTCAGTTCTAAGACTTCTGCAATCAGTGTTATGGTTTGAATGTTCTTCCAGATTCATGGCAATGGTTTATAAATCGACATGTTGGACCAGACAAATGTGGTCCATCATCACACCATAAGATATAGCTGATATTTTTATTTTACATATTAGCAGAACTATCAACTGGTTAATTGGCGTGCAGTCAAAAGTCTACATGAAGTGACCCTTTAAATGAAAAGGCAAATAAAAGAAAGGATAATAATGCAAGAAAGCTTTGTGCACCCTCCAAAGGTGCAAGGTTGCTAAAAACGATCTGTGAAGGTCATGCACAAGGATTTCAGAAAAGGGTCAACCAAAACTTGATATCACTCACCTCTAAAATCTGATCAATGTAGCATTGTGGGGATGCATCACATCGCTCACAGTGACAAATAAATCGATACTTCAGCCATAATTCCACCTGTCTTGTCTTCTGCAATGTATGGAAAACAAGGAAAACTTCAGCGTAGGATTCTGCAGTTAATTGCATGTACAGTATATATCATCAACAAGATATAATACCACAGATTTGGGTAACAGAAACATGATATTATATCAAGAATTCAGTATTGTTGCAGAAGCTGGGAAGATACTTCTCCATTCAAAGATAAGCATATAAATAGAAAAGAAACGATTTCTAAAATGCACAAGAATCAAGACCAACACATCACATGATGTGTCATTATTTTTGGGATAAAATATCTAAAACAATCACAGTTCCATGAATGAAATGGATTGGAAAATAAAGATTATTTACAGCAGAAATGGTTGAATAAATAATTCAAATGAGCTGACTAATGTATGCATTCCCACAGGGAAGACATAAGCTTGTATAATGTTTAAAATTCATTGTTATTTTGATTTCAACCTGATAATTATTGCATTTGTTGTTTTGGTTTGAATCTGATAATTCTCTTGTAATTTTATAGTAAGACATAGAAAGTAATAGAAGGATATACTAATTCTCAGAGTGAGTCTCAATTTTATCCAGAAAGGTATTTTGATATTGAGATGATGAAGCTTGTTACCCCGCGTATAGCAGGAGGATTTATCCCAGGTTGAAGACCCTACCCAAGCAGGCTGCATATGGAGTATGATCACTTTTGAGCCATATTTTGTTATTTGATGCACAGATATCATTGACTATCATTCAGATTGGCATCATTATTACACGTTAGATAAATACAGGCTCATAGAGTTTTTGGCTCGAGGAGGGGCATTTTCCTTGCACACACTCTCCTAGAGTCCCTTGTGAAAGTTTACCTACTCACCACTTTGTGGATGCTGAGGTGTTCTGTTGAGGGTTGTCTACTCGCACATTTATTCATCCATTGTTGTTGCCCCCGAGAGTGCACTACCTAGGAGTTCGTGCCTTCATTGGATTGTGGGACAACTGCCTGTTAATGTTTAAGCCATTATTATAGATGTTTGCATTTCATTAGATAACAATAGCATAATCCAAGATCACTGAGAAATACACAATCACAAGAGACTTCCTTAATCTAGATAGCCAATACAATGCCAAGAGATCTCTTATGTTGAATTTTAATGAAGATTTGTACCTTGGACAAGTGGTTCCTATGGGTTTTTAAACTTTTACCTAGGAATGTGGTCCACAACTTAAAAGTGGGTCTTTTTCATAAAGTCACTTTATAAGTGGTAAAGTGAACTTTAAATTAGAAAGTGAAAAGTGACTTAGGAACTTAAAGCACCAAGTGGGTTTTTATTTAAGTTGGGTGAGTGAAATTAAATAAAGTGAATATTAATGGAGCATTTAATTATCACCGTTGATCTTGGGCAATGTGAGCCCTTGGATCAAAAAGGTAACCTAAGAGTCACTTAGGGATTCTAAAGGAGGAAAAAGACCAAATGAGAAGTCATTCTTTCCATGAGAGATTGAGAGATTGAGAGAGAGCAAGAGAAGGAGAAAGTTTCCATTTTCTGAAGAAGGGTTTTTCAGCAAAGAAGTGGCACGATTTCCAAGGCAAAGAAGGGCACGGATTTCGAGGCAAATCAGCAGCAAGAGAGGAGTCCGTACGGTACGGATTTGGTACGGCAGCAATTAATTTTCTGAGCAGGCCGTACAGCAGCTCGTTTTCCAAGGCAAAAGGGCGCATTTATTGAGCCGTACAGGCCGTACGGCTGTCGTACAACAACAGCATATTTCTGGGCATGTTTTCCAAGGAATCCGTATAGCATTTATTGCTAGGACAGGCCGTACGGTACGGCTGTCTGTGCACAGAAATCGAGGTTGCATAGTTTGGGTTTCTTTCAATTTATTTCAAGCACGAAAATCGAGGGAAGAGATAAGTAAATGCTGTTGGTTTTATTTTTGCTGATATGTAATTTCCAGAATTGAAGAAATAAGAAGAACTCCCTCTCTCTCACTGGTTTTCCCCACATTGGGGTTTTTCCAGGGTCATTTGACCAAATATCATTGTGTCATTAAATGTGTGCTTGCTGTTATAATTTCTGAGTTTCAAGACAGCCATTGAAAAAGATCATTTATTTCATGTGTTTCAGTCAAATATCATTTTATTATTTAATGCATATTAATGTTTGCAAATTTCATTAATATTGGGAAAGGGCATTAAACATTTGGAATGATAAGGAGAGACTGAAACCGGGATTGGGATAAATTGCAGGGTGAGAAAACACTCAGAAAAATCAACATCTTATGCTAATACAGAAAGCCCTCTCCTAGATATGCACCACTCTCTCTCTCCTTCTCCGGTAACAGATCAGAACTTGTCTCTCAAACTGAGCAAGTGTGTTGTGTCTAAGTGAGGCGCTAGCCTCCTTTATTTATACAAGTCTGGCATGTGTGAAGTGTCTCTTTACTGGCAGGGCCGACTTCTCAAACTGGGTGGGTAAACCCACCTTTATTATAATTCTAGGTCTCTTTAATATCTGTTGGGGCCGACTTCTTATTCTGCCTATTACAATTGTCTTTTGACCAATCTGCAAAAGGGGATTTGGTCCTATTACAATAACCGACATGATCAATCCTCAATGGAGATTGATCCTATGAAGAATATATCAATAATAATAAGAATACTCTTTGCAGTTACATTATTTCAACACTCCCCCTTAACAAGAAGGGTATTCTTCAGCAGCATCATGTGAGAGAGAGAGGGCAGCATCATCAACAGCATCAAGTGGGTGAGAGGACAGCATCATCAACATCATCTTGGAACACTGGCTAGCGTATCTATAAATCATCGGAAGTTTTCTTCATCGACAGCATCGTCATTCTCAAAGGAATGCCATCATCATTTGAATCAATATGTATTAGTATAAAAACCGATACATCATCATCATCACAGCACAAGGCTGGCTCATCATAATACAAGACTGGCTTTACGTCAAAGTTGTCAAGCTGGAAGCTCAGTACTTGTCTCATCTCATCGTCTTGCTTTACGTCACAACACTCAAGCTGG
>JASDQU010100057.1:306831-320453 GCA_032191745.1 Picea mariana | reverse complement strand
AACCAAATATTTTGAGATGGCTTACCTCTGGCTTCTTTCCGGTGAACATCTCTTCCGGTGTCTTGAGCCCAAGTGCACTATGGGGTAATCGATTCTGCACATAAACAGCTGCCATTGTTGCTTCTGCCCATAAGCACATAGGAAGATCTTGATCATGAATCATAGTCTTCATAGCTTCCAGTATGGTTCTGTTCTTCCATTCAGCTACACCATTTTGTTGGGGATTATAGGGAGTAGTGAGTTCCCTCTTGATCCCAACATCTTTCCAGAAGTTCACAAACTCTTTTGAGGTATATTCTCCTCCATTATCTGACCTGAGTATCTTAATCTTCTTTTCAGAAAGGTTCTCTATCAAGGCTTTGAATTCCTTGAACTTACTGAACATTTCATCTTTAGTCTTTAAGAAATATATCCAGGTTTTACGAGAGTAATCATCAATGAATGATACATAATATACATACCCGCTAATGGAGGATGATGGCATTGGGTCAAACACATCTGAATGGATGAGTTCTAGGACTCCTTCTGACTTGCTGTCCCTCTTCGGAAACGGGCTCTTGATATTCTTCCCTTGCGCACATCCATTGCATACACCTTTATGGTCACCTTTGAGTTCTGGTAAATGTGTGACTGCTTTGCATATGTATGGTAGTGCCTTGTAGTTGATGTGAGCTAACCTTCTGTGCCAAAGCTCACATGAGTTTTCAATGGCATGGGTCATGGCAGCCTCTAAGTGACCCTTTAGTTTATATAAGCCATTTTCTTCATTTCCAATGATGATTGCTTCATTTAAGGTTTCTCCTTTAGCCCACATAAGAACTTCTCCATCTATAAAGGCAACTTTGAAGCCTTTCTTCTCTAAAGCTAAAATGGAGAGTAGGTTCTTCTTCAAGCCTGGTACATATAGTACGTCCTTCATTTTTAGTGAATTCCTTGAATTCAGTTTATGGTTTGATTCTCCCACTCCCTTGATGGGATACTGGTAATCATCACCAAGTGTCACTTTTTGAGAAAACTTATTTTCTGAGATACAAGAGAGGATGTTTCTTTGTCTCGTCATGTGCTTGGATTCACCACTATCAATGAGCCAAGTGTCCTCTCCAGGTGTTACAGATCATGAGAGGACCGAGATCAAAACATGGTCTTTGATCTCCTCTCTTATCATCTTTGCGGGTGGCTCTTCATCTTCGACTACATGGGCATGGAGCCTCTTTTGTTTTCTCTTGTATTCTTCTCGTCTGGCTGGACAAAACTTCGCAATGTGTCCCATCTTGTCACAATGATAGCATTGTACAAATGAGTAGTCTCTTTCCTTTTGTTGTCCTTTCTTCTGAAATCTCCTTGGATGAGATTCTTTATGATTGAATTTATTTGATTGTTGAGGCTCTTTATGAGTCTCCTGTTGGAAGTAGGGTTTCTTCCTTCCTCCTTTGGTGTGGGTGGCTAGGGCTTGATCATCATCCCTTGCTAG
This sequence comes from Picea mariana, assembly GCA_032191745.1. NCBI lineage: Eukaryota > Viridiplantae > Streptophyta > Pinopsida > Pinales > Pinaceae > Picea > Picea mariana. Next base: position 318,982 of record JASDQU010100057.1, on the reverse strand, counting down.
TAACGCTTCACGATTCGCTACTCTTGTTTCTTCTTGGATGCATTCTTCCCATAGACTGTCAAACTTCAGTTTCTCCTTTCTGGCACATATCGTCTGGATGAAAGCATCCCAAGGTCTTGTGAGACCATTTAGGGCCGTCATTATGAGTTTGTCTTCGTCTATGGTATCTCCAATAGCTTCTAGTTGTTCTTTGAATTCAGAGATTCTGGAGAAGTATCCCTGAATCATTTCTCCTTTGTGCATCCTTGTATTCTTCAGTTTAGTTCTAAGATTCATCTTCTGGTTTATGTTCTTTCCTTCATATAGTCCGGTCAAGGCATCAAACATCTCTTTCGAAGTCTTCTTAGATGACACATAAGGAATCAGGTGGTCTTTAATTAAATCAACAATGATTCTTTTGGCCCTTATTGTGTCCTTTTGATGCTTTTCCTTTTCTACGGCATCGTCGAGTTTCGGTACTTCGTCTTTGACGAATCTTGCTAGGTCATTCTCTTCAAGAATGAGGCCAATCCTATACTTCCAAACACGGAAGTTTTCCACTCCTTCTAACTTGTCAACAAGCTTAATGCTTGCAGACATCTTTACCTAGAGCTAGGAAAATGACCGAAAAATGAAAGTGCTCAAAATCAAAAACTGAACTTACCAAGAGATGCACTTCGCTGAGGCGAGCAGCCTGGTGTGCTTGGATCTGAGAAAATCCAACTTTTGCTCCTTCAAATCTGATCTGCGGATTTCTGGACTGGTGCTTCTGGAACCTCTGGTGCTCTAGTACTGGTTTTCTGGTACTTCTGGTACTTTATGAAACTAAGGTTTCACTTTCCGGGAGATCCAACCACTAAAAAGGTGCACTGATGATGCCAAGTTGATCCTTAGGGGAGGGCACAACTTTCTAGATAGTTTTAGGGCTAAAAAGCTTCACTTTTGAAAAACCCTAATTTGCAGGTACGGCAACAGTGACGTTTTTCTCTTACAAAAGATGCTTCCTTCAGCTTGGCTCTGATACCATGTTAATGTTTAAGCCATTATTATAGATGTTTGCATTTCATTAGATAACAATAAAATAATCCAAGATCACTGAGAAATACACAATCATAAGAGACATAGCATTTATCCTGGGAAACCCTCTAGGGGAAGAAAACCTAGCAAAACTTCCTTAATATAGATAGCCAATACAATGCCAAGAGATCTCTTATGCTAATACAGAAAGTCCTCTCCTAGATATGCACCACTCTCTCTCTCCTTCTCCGGTAACAGATCAGAACTTGTCTCTCAAACTGAGCAAGTGAGTTGTGTCTAAGTGAGGCGCTAGCCTCCTTTATTTATACAAGTCTGGCACGTGTGAAGTGTCTCTTCACTGGCAGGGCCAACTTCTCAAACTATGTGGGTAAACCCACCTTTATTATAATTCTGGGTCTCTTTAATATTTGTTGGGGCCGACTTCTTATTCTGCCTATTACAATTGTCTTTTGACCAATTCGCAAAAGGGGATTTGGTCCTATTACAATAACCGACATGATCAATCCTCAATGGGGATTGATCCTATGAATAATATATCAATAATAATAAGAATACTCTTTGCAGTTACATTATTTCAACAGTGCCTTGGTTAGATTATGTCCTTCTCTTTCTTTGTGGAGTTTTCATTATGTTTCATGGTTGAATTGATGGAGCACCCCCTTGTGCACATGTTCTTAGGAGGATTAACCTTCCAACAACTAGTTTTGGATGACTTGGCATGGGGTCATTGCTTGGTAATGGAACGCCCTAGAGGATAAGGACAGATCAGCATTGAGTTGGCATCTTTTGAGGGGTTGATCACATGATTGAATGGAGTATTCACCTTATTTAGCATTTTTGAATGTATGTTGAGGCATGGGACCCTAACTTGCACATACTACTAGGTCTCTGCACATTGGTGCTCATGGTATTGGAGAGGTTTGTTGGTACTTGCACATTGTTCTACATGGTTGCACACAGTTTTGACTATGTGACTCTCATCTTGGGAGGATGTGCCACCACTCATACCCATCTTACTATATCGTTCCATCTTTGTGGTTACATGGTTTGAGGCATTGCACCTTTATGTATACTTCATTAGAACACCTACCTTCTTTCATGGATTTGGGAGTTTGTTGAGGGATACATGCACATGGATTTATGCTCTAGCCCTCAATTCGATGTTCCTTTACATATGGAGATGGTTATAACAGCTATGGAGATCCCTTGACACACATTTCTATGAGTTTGTAGGCTTTCTTGGAGGAAATCCCTTGGTTGTTTTGGCTATTTTGAGTATACGATTAGCATTTAATAATGACTTTCTTCCTATTTGACTAGAGCGCTCCCTTTTTGGGGGCATCTTAGCACATGATTTGAACTTCCTTGGAGGGTAATCCTTTGATGAGGCCATATGTGCCACTTGGAGAGTAACATCCATGACCAGATGAACATGGATTAGGGAGAAGTTTTGCATATGAGATGGACAAGTGGCATGCCCATGACTTGGTCCATCTATTTTATTGTCTTATTGCTCTAGGGTATCTGACTTGTATTAGTAGTTAGAGGATATTGTTATTTATGTTTCCCTAGGAGAGATCATGGATCTAGCTTTGGATATTATTATTTTATTTGGTGAAGGTTTTGAGCCCTAGCTCTACATAATAGAGGCTCACTCAAATTGTAATGGTTGTTGGAGAATTGGAGAAAGAACTCCTGTGCTTGGCTTGTTCTTATTATTCTTATGAAAGCTATGTGGATTCAAGGGTTTGTCTATCACATTCATTCCATATTGCTGATTATATGTGCTGTAAACTACATTTAGTTCTGCTGCAATAAGGTCTTCAAACAGGTCAGACTGGTCATTGAAGATGGGGATTAAAAAAGGTGCTATCTGTTTACTTTCCTTGCTGTTTTTACTTTCAAGATTGGAGCATTTACTTTATGAAATTTCAGTGAAAGAATGCATAATGTATTTCATCTTGAAGTAAAATCACACCTTATTGTTTTTGCAATATTTATGAGTAGTGCACCTTTGGAAGGGCCTGCCAATTTATTATTTCAAGAAATCTGATTAGCAGCCATAGGTAGACATGGCATGTTTATAACAGCACTTTTACCATCCCATACCATCTATTTTTCAGCGCTCTTAGTCACCTTTTGACTCCATATGCCCAAGTGGGATTTTGGCACTAGTCAATCACCTCCATCCATCATAAAAAAGTGACCCTAATAAATCAGTATAATTTCATATTTTACTAAAGCAACTCTTCAATTAAATCTGAACCTAAAGTGCTTATGCTTTACTAATCCTACCCTAGGGATACCCCTTGTGCCGGAGGAGAGCCGGCCTTAAACGAGAAGAGGTGCTATTGTGGTGATAGTAATAGCTCTCTTCAGTTGCATTTAGGTTTGCACTCGCTATTGTAACTTTTAGCGTAAGTGCAAGTTTAATCAGTAACAATTTGGTGCCATTTCCGGGAATAAAGTCCATTTCTCGGATCTAGAAGGTTATGCTTCATAACATTTGATGAGCCAAGAACAAAGATTCATCTTGCGAACTCATTTGGTGACTCCACAAGAAGAAAATTTAACTAGGAGGTACTCCACAAGGAATTCTTCGCAAAAGCTTGTTCCTCAATTTGCCAAACTGGAAAGGTTTTATCAAAGAAGAGTGAACAAAGCTGCCCAATCTTCACAAGAATCAACTACTGAGAGTTTTGAAATCCTAGAAGACATAAGGGGATTATTTCTTAATACAAGGATGCAAAATCCTAAGAATCATCGCTTCCTAAAAAACTAATTTGTACAAGGCTCTATATATCACAGGTTTTCAAGGAGCCCCTCATGACATGCCAAACAAATATCACAAGTGGTTTCAAAATTTTATGGTAACAATGTCATTACAGCTAAGGACAGTGTTTTAAATTTTGAGGATGCAATGTACGAACATGATGTCCCAAGTGATCATGAGGATGTTGTAATGTCCCTTTCCCGATGATGACTCCAGCAGGGAGCGACTTGGTAGTCTATATGTTCCCATAGACTATAGTCGAGAGGAAAAAAGGGAATAACACCTTTATTTGATGTCATTTAACCAAAAGTCTAAAGTGAAAGTGACATTAGATAGTAAAAAGGAGAAAAAGGTGTTTTAAGTGACTTATGTGATTATTAAAGATGAAACTTAGTAAAAGTCACTTAATTAATTAAAGTGAACATGGAATTAGATGAGGGTTGAGTATAAAGAATGAAAAGCGACCTAATTCCATTATTATTCAGAATTGATTTGAGAATTGGAACCAAAGGAGAAGTCAGGCGACTTTTTGATGTTCTGTGGATTTCTGGAGGAAACCACCACCATTGATCGATTTCGGTGTTGAAAGACACACCCTAATCCATCGAAAGAATCACCCAGATTCTTCATCAGGCTTCAAAGTACATGATTGGATCCTTCCTCAAGGATTCGCATCAGTTACAGGTTCAAGATTCAAGCAGATTCAGATCAAAAATAAAGTGTGGAATTATCTTGGCAGCGTGAGGGTTTGGAGGAGGATTGACCACGCAAATAGATCACTAGGCTTGGAGAACCAGGGCGAACCTAAACCCTTGAAACCCATTTGAGAGGGAGCTAGGGCGCTTCCATTGGGACATGTCCCATCAGTTTTTGACAGTTATTTCTCTTGGGGCATCACTCTGATCAGTTTCCTGTCAAATACAGCAGTTGGCAACGTATTTTGCAGTGCATGCAGCATTTCCTTCCATACATGCAGCAAATCCGAATTGCATGTGTTGTCTAGGGAGAAGGCAACCTAGTGGGAACAGATTTCATCAGATTCTGAGGAGTATTGCTATCAATTCTTAGTTTCCAATCAGATCTAGCAGTTCAACATCATATTCTGGAGTGCATGCAGCGTTTTCTTCCATGCATGCAGCAGATTCGACTGGCATGTTATGGATCTACCGTCGCATGTTATAGATCGGTACTCTACTTGACTTTCTTTGTACTACAAACTAGATCTATCTCTGTGAAGATCTCATTGAAGAGTTTTTGAGCTTTGTTTTAGTATTTCATTATATTATCATTTGTTGTTGATTAATAAATACAAAAGTTGATTATGGATCCAAAATACTATGCATGCTTTGCATGAGATTATAAAACCAATCAAACGCATCCAGAAACCTAATAACTCGGTCAGAAACCCCCAATGTATCAAATCTGCAACAGAAATCCAAAAATGAGCAGTTAGTATCTAGATCCAAGGATCCGGGATACTATAGCGGTATCAGAGTGTTCTTCCTCCCAGCCTGTGAGGAAACACTTGACTCATGACTCCATGATTCCGGGAACATGTGAAGAGTACCCAAAGGGCAGGGGCACATAGGGGACGAGTACGTTCAATACCATAAGGATCACAGAAGGGAAAGAAGGGACAAAATCAGAGAAGACTACACCCCCTTCCACATTCACTCAGATACAGAAGCAGAGGCAGAGGAAAGAGATCATATTAGCTCGGAGACAGAGGCAGAGTTAGAGAGAGAGATGGGTGACAAAAATGACTTTTCGGAGGGCAGTGGGAAAGGCCTAGAGATCCTTTATGACAGTACCAAAGCTATACTGAATGACCTCACCAAAGGGCAGCGGGACATGATGAATGCTATAGCACAGATGGAAATCAGTTCACAGATGATCCAGAGCAGCTTGGGCACAATTGGTGCAAACCTAGCAGGTGGAGCGAGGGGTTTCATGGGACACCAAGGAGGTGGAGCGAGCAGTTCTAGTGGAAACCAAGCAAGGTCGAGTGGACATCAGTCACCCACTCGTACCTATACTTTAGCGGGAAAAATTCCCAAGCCACTTTATCTGCAGTTTCAGGGAGGACAGTAGATTGGACAGCCAGGAAAAGGGCGGATAGGACCAAGAGATCCATTCGCAAAGTACAGGAGAGATTACTTGGCACTAGGCCCGGAGTTCCATGTTGATATGAGCTTGATGGACCACTGTTCGATCAGATATCGAAACAAGCCCAAAGAGGCACAGAGGGGAAACATATAGCCACATAACCTTGATTTTATCAAGAAAGTTGGGAAACTGACGATCCCTTCTTTCAATGGATCTACTAGGTGTTCAGCTCAAGCATAGGTGTAGAAGCTTGACACATACTTCAAGATTAACCAAATGACAGAATCAAAAGCTATAAGCTTCACCACATTACACTTGGAGGGGAAAGGCCATGAGTGGTGGCATCATGGGTTGGTGACCTTGAGACACAATTGTATCACATCCTACATGGAGTTCAATGAGAGATTGATGGAGAGATTTGATCAAAGGGATCCAGAGCTTCACTTAAGAGACTTGACACAATTGCAACAGACCGGATCAGCCAAGTCCTTCATTGTAGATTTCCAGAGGAAGGTCGTAGTCGTGACTAACATATCTAAGCATAGATTGGTGATACTCTTTACAGAAGGGTTGACCGAACCATTGAGAGGTTGGGCGAAGGCTTTCAAACCTCACACCCTACAAGATGCCATTCTGTGCACTAGAGATATGGGAGACTCAGTGCAGAAACCAAAAACCTTTTCAAAACCCTTTATTCCACATAAGGACAAGGATCAGAAACCCCCTCAAAGGGAATGGAAGGGTAAAGAAAAACTTGATGATGAGACCAAACATGAGCTTATGAGGAAGAAGTTGTGTTTTACTTGCAGGGAGTCGTGGGTCTCAGGACACGGGTGCATGGGCAAGGGGCAGATCCATTGCATTGGGGTAACATCAGAAAGTGAGGAGGAGGAGGAGATTAGACCAACACCAGACATTGATTCTTCTAGTTCAGACAAGGAGCATGCACATGAGGAGGGACAACCTCCAGAGAAACCAAAGTCACGTGAGAAGACAAAACCACGAGTACCAGGGAAGGGTGGAGTCATAATTACCCTTTCGGAAGTATCTAGATATGATACAATTAGGCTCAAAGAACTCATCCAGGGACAGCGTGTCAGGACACTAGCAGATGGTGGGGCAACCCGTAATTTTATTGATGCAGCATTAGTAGCCAGGAGAGGATTGCAGACGGAGGAGTTTGAGGGTTTCACTATAGCAGTGGAAGATGGATACACCATGACATGCTTAGACAAGGTGCCAGATCTGGAAGTTAAACTAGGTAACTACACCTTGACAGACACCATTTATGTAGTTGACTTATCAGAGACTGATGTGGTATTGGGCGTTCAGTGGATGTACTCAATAGGAAAGATTAGTACCAATTATTAAACCTTGACGATGAGCTTCAAAGATGCGAACGGTACCAAGGTGGTATTGAGGGGCATGTCTACAGGCGCACCCAGGACAGTGTCGGCAAAGAGGATGGAGAGGATTTTCAGACACGAGGATGTGGCGTATGTTGTCGAATGCTTGATTACCATGTAGAAAGAATCAGATGGTAGACAGAATTATCAGACAGAGATCAGGACACTACTGAGTCAATATGAGTCGGTATTTGGACCGATACCCCAAGGCGACCGCCCGACAGAGGATTTGAGCACATGATTGAGATGGAGGAGGGTGCGACACTAGTGATCACCACACCATACATGCATCCTAGGAGATTCAATGATGAGATCGAAAAAGCAACCGAGGAATTGCTTGAGATGGGGTACATCAAGCCCAGTACTAGTCCATTCGCTTCTTCTGGGGTATTTTTCATGAAGGATGGCACGTTGCGGATGTGCATAGACTATCGTGCGCTCAACAAGAAAACAATCAAAACCAGATACCCCATTCCACACATAGATGAGTTGATGGATGAATTACATGGGGCAATCTACTTCTCAAAGATAGATCTTCGCTCAGGCTACCATCAGATTCGCATCAGGGAACAAGATATTGAGAAGACAACTTTCAAGTGCCACTTTGGGTATTTCGAGTTTCTGGTCATGCCCTTCGGGTTGACCAACACACCAACAACCTTCCAATCTTGCATGAACCATATTTTCAAAGATCAGTTGTGGAAGTATTTTTTGGTCTTCTTTGATGACATCATGATATACAGCAAGACTTGGGAAGAACATCTGAAGCACTTAGATGAGGTATTGAGCATCATGCAGTCTCAATCACTCTATGCCAAAGAATCCAAGTGTGAATTTGGTATGAGAGAACTTTTGTACCTAGGCTTATCAACGAGCAGGGGGTGCAGGTATACCAGGAGAAGATCAGGGCCATTTTGGTTGGACAACACCCAGGAACAATTGTAGTTACAATTGTAGTTGCAGTACCAGTTGCAGTTGTAGTTACCAGTTGCCAATTCTATGGTGCGCTATCTTTCTCTAGTGATGCGCCTATCTTGTGCCAACTTTGTGGTGCTACTCAGTTGTCTACCCTCGCCAGGGTTTGACAAAAAGAAGAGATAAGTATTTGTTATCAGGGTTTCTTCATTGTTGGTTTGCTCTTGTGAATAGAGCTCGTTCATGGTTGTATTGGAATATTCTCTCTAAGAAAAGTTGGTTGGGTTTTTCCCCAAGTTTGGGGTTTTCCCAGGATAAATCCTTGTGTCTTCTTGTGCTTGTTTATCTGTTGCTTATATATATTTCAGTATATGGTTATTGAATGTTAAAAGAAGATAAAAATACTATGGTAAATCTAATGTTAACAAAACTAATGAAAATCTAACATAGCACCCCTAACTTTCCAAAGTTAATTTTCTACAATGGTGTGCAGCAAGCCAAGACTAATATGTGGCATGTATAATAGCCCTTGTTTTCTTACACATTCATGCATTCGCCCACTTAGATCCATGCTTCCTTGACTCCATTTTGCCCAAGATTTGGTAAGCACTAGTCTTAGGATTTCCCATCATCTTTTTGTTCTCACACCATTCATTCATCCACCCATACTACAACCACATGTTTTGTTATGGCTTACTCTTCAATCATCACTTAGAACGTCCACTCCATATCCTTAGCAATCCTATCCTTAGGGAAGTCCCCTTGAGTTGGAGCAGAGCCAACCAAAACAAAGAGAAAGAGCTATTGATGTGACAGTGGGTAGCCTTCCTAAGTTACACAAAACTAACACCTTGGTGACTGGGACTTTACACTTTTGTGAGTGTGAGATTTTGTTGTAAAATTTTGGCGTCATTGCAGAGGATAAAGTCCATTTCCTAGAGACTTTTTTATGAGGGTTTTGTTTTAAATATCATATTCATTTTGACGACTCCACATTTGATGGACTCCTGTTTTTGAAGGTCGAGACAGATAGCAAACAATTGAAGAACTTACCTTGGCGACTCCACATTCCAGTTTTGGGTATGAGTTATTATGGTATGCATGCATTTTCATATTTCAACTCTTTATATTCAAGAAATATGGTAGAGTTAGATCGAGATTTTGTATCTGGCATTTGATTTTTCAAATGTTATGGGAAACCCACATAAGTTTGATGAGTTTGATAAAGAATTTGATGAGTATGGCTTGAGTTTCCATGAATATAATGATTATGCAATGAGACAAGTTACATCCTTCATTAAAGTAATGTTGAATCTTGATGTTAATCATTAAGATGTAATGATGAAATTTTAGGTATCTACTTTTGATGGTGATGCCATGGATTGGTTTATGGATTTGGACAAGGAAAAGAAGATCTCTTCATTTGCAGGTTTGGTACATATATTTTGCATGCATAGGTAGGATGGCTATGATCCACATAGCTTTCATGATATTTGTGATGAGGGGTCCTTAGAAGACCAACCTTCATCCCATGAGCCACTTTCTCGTGATATTCCAAATTTTGAAGAAGGGAAGGTTGATAAGCTTGTTGAAGAACATATTGCAGTGCCATATGTAGAAGATATTGGTCATAAGAACATCCGTGCATCTACTCATTCACTCAAGAAGACAAAGGTTTGGTAAGTTATGCTACTTTTCAAAATTCCAATTTTGATGGTGCATTTTCTTAGGATTTTGAGAAGTTCTACTTTAAAGACAAACCCTTGGAAGAAAAAAAATGTTTAGATCTGTTTAAGGGCAGCCAAGAGAATGAGAATCCTCACATTAATAATCATAGTTGGGATAAGGATCGCTTGAATTTATATGGAGACCCCATCTATGATACTAATAGTGAATTTTCTGAAGATGACATTGCATATTTTGAGACCCTTGGACCGCCTTATATTGTGGACAAGTTGGCTTAAAAAGAAATGGTAAATTCATAAATTTTTCAGCCTTGTTCTCCCATGCATAGTGCAGATTTAGTCATATTTAGTAGGTGCATATTCAGAAATTTTTAATGTTAATTTACAGCCATGTTTGCACCTAAATAATTCAGAAATTTTTAGATTGTGGATGATAAGAACACGAAAATTTTCCAGCCATTTTCTGCCATACATAATTTAGAAAATTTTCAGTTTTTGGAGCATGTTAATGAAAGTGCTCGAAATTTCCAGCCATCTTCAGATTTTAGTGAAAGTGCTTGTGATTTTTCAACTGGAAATAATGTTTTTGGTGCTGGAAATTGTATGGAACAGTGATATATTCAATTCAGATTTTATGACAATTATTTCCAGCCATCAAATAGCGACCAGAATTTTGTTTCCAGATAAGTTTCATCTCATACTTCATCTTCATACTTGGTAGAAGATAGTTTATCGTCAGAGCAGTCTACATCCTCAATGCTTGAGGGTGTGTGAGCACAAATTTCTACCCTCCAATCTGAGCTGATAAACCTGTTTGGAAAGCCGTAAAAACTTGGCTAATTAAAGGAGTAAGGCCCCAATTGTCACTGACCAAACCCCTCTCTGTTTGGGCTAATGCTTGCTAGTCTCTGGGGGGAGTCCCTAAGCACATTGAAGTGCCTTGCTGCTGTCTTTAAGTCTGATTTCTGCATAAAAAACCTACAAAACAGCAAGCTGATTGTCTTGGACAGCATGTAAAAGCAGTCCAAAACGACGAGGAAAAACAATCTTCTACGCTTGGAGGGATCCTACAGGGTTAGCACAATGATAGTAAACTGGAAAGAAGAAGAAAACTATTCAAAAAGATCAGAATTAACCATAATGAACAGTTCAGAAAATGACCAATCAGATCACAAATTTACCATAGTACCGCTAAGAAAAGAGGTTTGAAGACAAACACACACTTCTTTATTGATCAAGCTTACAATAGAGTTGATTACACCACACTTGACAAGCCTACAACCAGTACTATGACCACTTTGCTCAAGGAGGAGCCACTAGACTAGACTAGAGAATAAAAGAGAAGAGAATGATAGAGACACTATATTGCTACTACAAGAACTGACAAAATAACCAATGGCAAGCCTCCAATATATAGCTAGTGAGGGCGCACATCCCAAGGGAAGAAGAGAGGATGCATGAGAGACCAGGAATAGGAACTAGGCACATGATGGAAGCACGTGAAAAGGAAAAAGCAAAGTTTGAGTGGATGTGGGAGAGGAGAAGTGAGATAAGTGAGTGTGAGTGAGTTTGAATGCATGGAGAGGAGTGAGTGAATGCGCCATACTTGTTTAGGAACGCATGAATGGAGTGAGTGACGAGTTAAGTGAGAGTGAGAAAAGCGCCCAAGTCAACTGGAGTGAAGGCCCTGATCCAGATGATCAAGATATTTGCTACTGTCTTACTGCTCCAGCGTGCAGATCTGATACACTGGGGGTTTCTGGATGCGTTTTAGTTGTTGATGAAGAGGTTCTTCGTTTAAAGTGTTTGCATGTCAGTTATTATGGTTGCATGTAGGTTATTACAGTTGCATGTTGCATCATAAAGGTTTTACAATCATAAAATGACGCATGCAATAACATAGAAGGTAAACTGCTCAATATTATGAATAAAATAGTGCATGCATGGGAATACAAATCGCCTACTGAAATATAGAGACTAATCTTCAGTCAGATCTCATGGATCCGTACTGGAATACAATCAAATAGCAAAGAAATACCCGTGACCGCAAGAAGGCAGCAGATCTGCTGCATGCACGGATAGAATGACCAAAATGAACGATCCCGGATAAGCACGGCGACCGCTATCAGCTGGAAAACTCGATCTCAAAACTCAACCGTCAGAATGATCTCAAAACTGCTCCAATCAATGCGCCCTGGCTGCTGCACTGGAAATAATGTCTGACGGAATCCAGAACGGACCTCTATGGC
>JASDQU010100057.1:260280-288435 GCA_032191745.1 Picea mariana | reverse complement strand
ACTCTTGACTAGTATAAAAGTTGCGGCTGAGTCATCTTTGGGTAGACATACAAGTGTTGAGTAGTTTCATTGTCCTAATTAGCAAAACGTCCACTTTGTTGTCTAGCTAAACTAACCTAAAATAGGGCTGACGTCACCCTTAGTTGTATAGTGACGCAACAACAATATATATGTGAGCATATTTAATGCGTTGTGATAACATAAGGATTGATCTTATACACTAAATGCAAATATCATTTGTATTTATTGAAGAAGTAATATAAGCCATTGTCTTTATTTGCAATCATTGACTTCATCAATAATTACATGTTGTTATTGCTCATATATATTAAAGATAGTCATTGGCAATTGAAGTACTAACCACTGCTTGCACGTTTTAGTTTTATTTGCCTTGTCTCGCAAACAGGTGCCCATTTCAGTGGAATACCTTCTCTTTGACTATCTTTCTTGGCAGTAATCTGTGAAAGGAAATCCTCATCTTGATCCTTTAAACCTTAAGACCTTTCAGAACCCCAGATTACTAGGGACGTCTCCCTTGGGATTAGCCACCCTGAATAGAAAGAGCCCCCCATCGAGGTGACAGTGGGTGGGGAAGCTCATGTTACGCCAGTTTGACTCTTGCCTTCAAGCTACTAAACCTATCCTACAAACTGAGCGATAACAGTACCTCCTCTCCTTCTTCCTTTTTTAGTTTGATAATTATTTGATGTCTTGCTTTGTCTATCCATTTTAGGAACCCTAGCAAGTGTATTGAGTACATTTATCAAGCTATAGTTGATCTTGTTGGTGAAGGTTGCTCCCTTGAGGACCCCTTCTTGTAGGGCCTCGGTCTTCATTGTTAATCTTGATTAGACAAGAAATGATTCTTCCCCTTGGGTTCTAGTCTCTTATTCCTAATCCTTAGATGAAATAGACCAATTTTGAAGAGGGGTTTCTTCTTGACCCCATAACCCCCCTTTGATCCACCTTGACTCCATTGCCCTTGTTGGATTTGGCACTTATCTCTACTTCCTTTCTCGCCTTTATACACCCCTTGAGCCAGAGGAGATCCGACCTAAAGTGAAGAGGATAGGTTGCTTAGGTGACAATGGTGACCGTCCTAGTAGTTCCCTCTTGGGTTATGCCTTATGGATTAGGGCTTTATCATTAAGTACAATTTGAAAGGTAACACCTTGTTCACATGATTTATGGCATTTTTCCATTCCCAAAAGGTTCTTATTGTTCTAATGGTTCTACAAGTTGTTACTTGTTGCAAGAGGACCATGCCTTGCTCAAGGTGGCACCTGATCTTCTCATGGTAACCCAACCAATTTCCCTCCAAACCAATGTCTTCTTCCAACTAGACTAGCATCTCTCTAAATGAGATCCTTTCCAACATATAGCAACGTCAAACTTGGCATGGGCAGTTCCCCCGATGATGGTTGTCTCTCCAAGATGGATGTCTATTTCGAACACTCTCTAAATGACTCTTAACAACTCAAAGAACATGGATTCACACACCTCACCATTCACCTTCAAGTGCCACGTCCCTCAAAGAGAAGGAATATTTATGTGTCAAGAAGCACTTAACAAATAGTCTCAACTTAGTCACCAAACCCTTCTACTATACTTTTGCTTTTGGGATTCACATGTAAAGGGAATCAAAACCAACAAAATAGTTGAGTATCTAGAAGAACAAACTTATCTAATAGTATCTCAATCCCCCTAGGGTCACCAAGAGTCCCCCCTTGTGGTGATTTCATCATCACTAAAGCGAGGGGAGTATCTATCTAAGGTGACAGTGGGTAGGTACTCCCATAGTTGTCACACTTCCGTGGATTGGGTTGGGCTTTGCCCAAGCTACAGATTGTGTGATAACAGGTAGAAAGGAACAAGAGAACCTATGGTTTCATTCATTATGTGAAGCATAATAGGTTGTGATTGTAGAAGGAAGAAGATCTTGTCTATGTGCATTCGAACCTTCACCTTATCTGTCATAGGGGTGACGAATATACAAGTGAACCTCATAAAGAGTGGAATGTGGCTCCTAAATTCTCTAACTTGGACCTCTCTCTTGCTACACTAAATATGATGAAACTGGAAACACTTCTTCTAATCCAAAATCCATCGCTAAACATGCATCTTATTCATTTTTTGTTGATGAAGACGAAGATGAGATGAATATGTATTAACTCATGTCATATTTTGGCACATATAGCCTCCTATATAAAGGTTGATTTTGGATATATAACCTCATATATAAAGGTGTTTTCATATTTTGCATAATGTAATCATCTATGGCAGTTAAAATAGACATGAGTTTCTTGCTAAATTGTTGTTTATATGTATCATTCTAATTTTCTTGATCGTTTTATTCAAATTTACAAGATAATGCATTTTTTTTAATTTATTTATTGAAGTATTTATACTTTTTGTATTTTTTAAATACCATGTTTCTGTACTTTTTGTATTTTTTAAATACCATGTTTCTGTGTTTCCAAAATTTGGGGGATTCACTTTTCCACAACGTACCCATTTCCATGTTTCGTGCAACTTAACTTGAAACCCTTGCTACAACCACACACAGTGAAAGTGACGAAACCCTCAGATGAAATTGCTATAATAAACCTCAACTTATATAGGGGCATAGATTTCTTTAAAACACTAGGCTTTAAAAAGTTTCCCTAGCCAATACCATCAGTTCTTATACCATGTCAAAAAAAAATAGTGTAGTGATAAACTATGCAAGGAATCAACACACATACAAACAACTAAGAAGAGAAATAATGTGATAAACAAGGCAAAGATTGGAGAGAATAAAGTTTGTATTATACAATCTGGGTATCAGTATATAGCCACCGACCCTAGTCTCCCAATCTCCACACTTTAGCTCTCACATGTTAGTAGTGTTAGCTCTCACATGTTAGTAGTGTTACATGAGTAGCCTTTACACATTTATTGTCATTATCAATTCAACCATTACACGAATAATGCGTAACCTCCCTTCTCACTTGAGCCTACATCTAACATATGTTCATACGTTTGTCTCTATCTATGACACATTTGTAACAATTACACATAATGTGTAGCAACTAGATTTAATCTTGCAATTTGTATATCTTCTAATAGAAATTTTCTACAAAATGACACCTTTGCTGCCATAGTCTATGCCATGGTGTTGTGTTCTTTAGTTTCCATCATCTCACTTAAGTCATCCTTCATGCCCATAACAAACGTTTCATCTATAACATTCCCAATCATCAGCAAAGTCCCAATTCCAAGTCAACGATCAAGGGTATCTTTGTATGATTGATTGCCTCTCTTGCCTTGAGCTAAATCCTTTCACTAGCCTACTAGTTGTCTCCTATAGGTTGAAGCAAGAACCTTTAGTAACTTTGTTGGCAAAGAACAAATACAAATATTGAGCAAGTCGCCCCATTCCATTCGTTGGTGGATTGTCTATGTTACTTGGAGGACAAGTCTAGGGACCATTCAACGGTAGACCACTCGTCATATATAGAGGAGCATAGAATCCCTCTTTTTGAGATAGAATTCCAGAGAACCAAACCAAATGTCTATAACATTCTGTAAGAAAGCGCTTAGTAAAATTGTGGGTGCTGAGATATTAATGACAAAATATTATGGAAAAACAGTTGAACTGAATAAATAAATACCTGCTGTTGATGTTGTTGCATATTGGAAACGGAAGTCTTGTATCGTTTGAATGTGAGGTTTGGGTTTTTGTGGTGGTCGCGAAGACGGGAATGGAAGAAAACCGCTCCATGGTGATGGTCGTAAAAATCGCTCGCCTCAGTCCCCAACCATCTATGTCCTCCGAGAGTAGCCACCGTCATGATGTTTGTTTTGTGATATACCGATATTATTTTTATCTTCCGTTGCTCTTATTCTGTGAATATATAACGTCATGCTACACCCATGGGAGTATGGTATACATATTACAGAGTAAGTTCATGGTCCCAATTGATAGATATTATAATCTTGACTACGATAGTGTTTTGGTAGTTAAAACAACTTAAATTATCACATTTTTTTTTAAATGATATATTAAAGTAAAATATCGAACATATATATATTATTCATTATTTATATATAGATTAAGTGGGTTTAATGGTTAAAAACATGTGTTTCCTCCTAAAAAGTCACAAATTCAAAACAAGCGGAAAGGGACTCAAATTTCATACACCAATTTGATGTCTGGTTTGGCTCTAAAGATAATGCTTTGCATTATCTATAATCATGACTTCTATAGGATTGCCTCGATCATCAATGCACATGTTTATATCTCTCGAGTATAATTGCATTAGTAGCTCCCACATTTGCACTCTCTCTTGAAATTAAAAGCAAAGCTCCATCTTACATTTGTAAATATTTGCATTGCAAAGAAAAACATACCCATCAAGGATGTCACAATATTCCACTATGGCCTTCAAACATGATATGATGTTGTCATCACTGAATTAACATTATAACATGTGATTTACATATGTGGTTGACAAATTATTTGAGTTTTTTAATATATGATCACACCTTATGGCCTAAAAGCTATGATCAACCCTAATTTTTGAAAAAATATAAAATCTCATGATTTTTGGGCTTTGAGTAGGGTGAATATGATGAGGCCATTTGTGTTTCTCTCATTTAACCCTTTTAAGAAAATTCTTCTCACCCGAAACCACTTTTCTCTCGTATAAATATGAGGAGAGTGGGGGGGAGAATTTATCCGAATTGGATCCTCATCAAAATCTCTTTCTAAACTTTGTAATAAGCAACAAAATATATTATTCACAAAGTTGAGGAAATGTCCAAAAATTTACTTGGAAGTTAAAATGAACCATTGTGATGGTTGGCCTTCCAAGGGAGCACATTAAAAATGAAGGTTATGATGAAGAAGTGCATTCAATTTAAGAGAAGAGAGTAGAGACTAAGAATAAATGAAGAAGTGTATATGTAGGAAGGAGAGCTCTAAGAGGCAATCAACTCAGACATCATAGGACAAGGGAGACATTGTGCCTAGGCATGCATGAGCAAAGATTGTTGTTGAGTTCAATCCACCTGTAAATTTGTGTTTTCCTATGAGTACCAATGCATGAGGCTTTATATGCATAGCTCAACCTTTTCTTTAATCAATTCCTCTTAATGAAAATCCCTAAAACCTAGTTTTCTTGCTAGGTTGGATTTCCAAGGTAAAAATTATGTTGTTGAGGTGTTAATTACTATGTGATTAGATTTCCCCCCTATCGTTGTTTCAGTTTGGGATTCATGTGCATGTTTATGTCTAATAGAAATACATGGTCTATCACCATTCAACACTTGATTATCAACAATTCACCCTGTTGTCGCCTTTATACACACTTGGGTAACGTGGAAGAAATATTTAATCCACTCAATGTGTCCTTGGGGGAAAGTCTCAAGTCAAAGTGTTGTCACCTGATCCTCAACTCCTAGCGAAGCCAAGGGGGGGTAGTCCCTAACAAAAATACTAAAGCTTGAAAGCTAGTCTAAATACAAAAGTAAATCTAGGAGTTTATTGCAGGTAAAGACAAATATATCAAAACATGGTTTACACTAGCAGCATATGACATTCATTCATTCATTCATAAGATAAGCTTAATGAAATAGATATCCAATATAGAAAATACTTGCACAAGATACAATAAAGGATACAAATATCTACAAGTAATCAACCACAAGCTTATTAAACAATCATAAATACCATGAATGAAAATAAATTATTGCACATGTAGCAAAGATATGTAAATAAAGAGACCAGTTCCTTAATGAGATCATGGGTTGTTGAATGAAACACTTTCTTTGTGAAAACGCCTTTGAAAATTTTAGAGTTCAGTTAATGAGATAAATTTTACTATGATTGAAACTGAAAGTGCTTGAGAACCAACTAAACTAATGTGTGGCCTCTCTAGAGGCTATCTCTTTGGTTGGAAATATGCGAAGAACTTGTCGAAAGCCCAAAGGCTTCACCAACAAGTTCAATGAAGGTGTCGGAGGTCCAACACAGGGAGAACCTAAATCTCAAAGTTCTCGTCTGACTTCACACACTCCCTTCATGTGGTTTCCCTCACATCAAGATAACATCATTTGAGATTTCCCTAGTTAATCTACTCCACACTGATCAACCTTGGTTCTGATGAGTTTCCAGGATCGAGCTAGGCTCACAATGGTTCAGAGCATACACCGGGGAGTTGAGGGGAAGGTTTATTTTAAACCAAAAAAAAATGTTGAAAGGAAACTTGCAAAAGGAAATGTTTTCTAATTAATCTATGTCCTCACTTACCAGCCTCTTACGAGGAGTTGAGGGGACATGTTTATCTACCAACTTGAAATCGCATAACTGAAAATAAAGATTGCAAAAAGGAAACTACTCTATGTGTTGTTGTGATTATTATAGATCAATTTTACTTTGCCTTTTAGTTTATCTTATGATAGCATGAGAACATTAAAGTAAAGAAACCAAAGACAACAATCACACACAACCACACCAATCCCCCAAAAGGGGGGAAGAAGAAACTGGGCACTATGAGGCTCGCTTTTATTGATTCCTATTACAATGAGAATCTAGTTCTCTTTTTCTCTCTTTAGAGCTTTTTGGATCCTTATAGAATGGATTAAAAACATAAGGAAAGGTTTACAAAGGGTTCCTTGGTGGTCTTGGTCTTCAAGGGTTCAATCCTAGGTTGAGTTTTCTTCAATTTAGCCCCAAATTCACCAGAGTTTCCCCATGTTTTATCATGGACCTGCTAAAAACCAGCAAAGAAAATTATTAGAATACGCTCAAAATCACTTTAAGAAAACAGAAAGAAAAGGGGGAATATTAATCTGAAATTTTAGGAATTTTTCTTATGCAAAAATGAAAACTTTTTCGGGGTTTTTTTACGACTTAATGAGACTAAACTAGGCTATTTTAGTTGTTTCTGTTTGGTGTCCTAAAACAACAAGCATAAACTCCCAAATAGCAAGATCTATCAATGAAAACTAAATGAATTTTCTACCTTAAGACCTTAAATAAAACATGCAGAAAATTTAAAAGACTACTTAGATCTATTCTTTAAAATGTGAAAGAATTGATACTAGATCCAAGTCCTATGCATGCAACAATATAGACTAAATGTAATCTTTAAATCAAACCTAGATCTATGATAACATGCAAGAAGGTAACCAAATGATTTTTATTTTTAAAAATTTATGAGAGAAGAGAGGAAAGCAAGCTTGTGCTTGGAATGTCTTTGGGCGATGGGGTCCTTTTCTGGTGAAATGTGGAGGGATCTTCTTCAAATGACTTGAAATAATAGAAGCATCAACCTAGATCCTCCTAATCTCCAAGTAGAGCATCAATCACTTCAAATCCTTGCAAAATAGAGGGTTAGAAAAATGGTGCCATCTACAAGAGACACTTCAATACACAACTGGTTAAACAAAATGAAAGGTGCATTCAAAATCTCTTTAATAGATAAACAAATAGGATTATTAATCAAACAAGTTTAGTATTCCTATCCAAGTAAGCAATAATACTTCTACAAGGCCAATTTAAACCATGAAGCAAAAATAATGAAACAACATCACCTCATGGTTACATGCATCCACATGCTTGACCTCCAAAGTCTTATTTTATTCCAATATGAAAAGTATTACAATGTTACAACACAAGCATTGAACCCCCAAGCTCCAACTAACTCTCAAGGAGGAGGGTCGACCTTGTTTTATAGTCAAATGGGTGAGAAATCCAAAGCTAGGGTGTGAGCTAAGTGGAGGAAGGCACACTTCATCTAGAGGATGAGTGGCTAATGAAGAGGGAGTGAAGTTGGCATAAGTGTGAGTGAGGAGAGTTGTGGGATTACCACCTCTCAAAAGTATGTAGATGGAGGTTGAGTCAATCCTAGGGATTGACGTCCTCACTTGTGAGTGCGCCATCTCAAGGGAGAAGTGTGTTTATCTTCATTGGGATCTCCACCAAGTATGTCTTCACTTAGACTCAAGAATATTACTCCAAGTCAAGTCGTATATCACTAAGATAGAACTCTCCACCTAAGTTTTGGACTCCATACATGAGGAAAACATGTTTCCTCAATAATAGCATGCTCATTTTATTGATTTTTTATGCCTTTTACCTTTTTGAGAGCAAAAACCATTTTTGAGTGATTAAAATCACTTTTTTGCCTCAACAAAGGGGGGATAAGGGTTTAGGAGGTGCTCTAGCTTAAAAAATGAGCACAAATATGGAATACGACAACATTTGATGCCAAATTTTAATACTTTTTTACTTTTACAATTAAAATAACTCGTTTGAAGGAAATTTTATATTGACTGAAAACTTTTAAAAATCCTAGGGGGGACTTAGCGCAATTTCCATATGACTCAATATAGATGACCTAGCATGATAATATATACATTTAGACACTAGGTATTGGAATGACATGCCAAGGCCTAACCGCCAACACATACTCCAGCTTTGGAGGCGATTTGAGTGAAAAAACTTAGAAATTATAACTCGCCTAATTTCTCAAGCAAGAAATAATTAACAAGTGAAAAAAAACATGCAAGAAGGTAACCAAATCCTAAAATACTTGGGTGGCCAAGTATTTTACAACTTTGTCATGCTAATCTCATTTATTACAATGCCCCCGAGGGGATGGAAATGCGGAAAAAAAATGGTCAAAATGATCGGGTGAACTTATGAACACTGAATTATGAGCAATTGATCGCTCAACCTTTTGCGTCTCAACTGCAATTCCAACTAGTGCAACTTGGTGGATAACACACCCATTTAACTATCAAATTGATTATGTACAACCAATTTAATGTTTATTGGTTCGTTGCTTCAATCTATGGTCCATGTAAATTGTCGGAGTAGCCCATATTAGCATAAGATTGAAAATTAGTTGTGTTAATCAATCACTGGAAACATTGAGTGGTAGCCACATCACTAATTCCCATTTGATGGTGCCCTAGTTGGCATTGGTTTTAGCACTAAAATCCATCCAAATAATCCCTAAAGCCAAATCTAGAATAGGGCTCATTCATGCATGTTGGAGAATAGCAAACAGAGAATCATGATCCTTGTGAAATTGTAATTGCACAAACATTGAATTTTAATTTTTCACATAGATGTGTGTTGAAGAAACAAACAGGCCATAGGACTACCATTTATGGATCATAAGGTACAAGAGCAGGTCCATCAAAGACCTTGAAGCAACTACCATGGGAAAAGCCTTGAAGTGGGAGAAGCTGGAAGAGTTGAGAGACTTTAACATGAAAATCCAAGAGAAAAGTTAGTATTGGAGGTAGAAAGAAAATGAGTTGGAAGAAGAACTTGCCAAACGCCAGGACTCCTTCACCAACATGAGGGTAGAATTAAACAAGAGTATGTTTCAACTCTTGCAATTGGAGGATAAATTCACTTAACTGGATAATTGGCAAGAGGAGAGGTTCATCGAAGTGATTGCTCAACTATACTAGGATTCAACAAAGAAGGAAGAGGCATTGAATAAGCTATAAGTAGTTGTCTAAGAGACCAAGCAATCCCCTTATGTTGCCACTATGGAAGCCAACACCATTATAGAATCAAGTATGGTAAACTCACCTTCCAAGACCATTCCTCAAGAGACCTTCAGTGACTTTGAAAAGTATAATATAGTTTTTGAATATATGATCACACCTTATGGCCTAAAAGCTACAATCGACCCTAATTTTTGAAAAAATATAAAATCTCATGATTTTGGGGCTTTGAGTGGGGTGAATATGATGAGGCCATTTGTGTTTCTCTCATTCAACCGTTCTAAGAAAATTATTCTCACCCCATACCACCTTTCTCTCATATAAATATGAGGAGAGAAGAAGAGAGAATTGATTTGAGTTGGATCTTCAACAAAATATTTTTGTAAACTTTGTAATAAGCATTTTTTTTGGCAAATTTGAGGAAATGTCCAAAAATTTACTTGGAAGTTGAAATGAACCATTGAGATGGTTAACCTTCTAAGGCAACACATTAAAAATGAAGGTTGTGATGAAGAAGAGCATTCAATTTAAGAAAGGATAGTAGAGACTAAGAGGAAATGAAGAAGGGTATATGTAGGGAGGAGAGCTCTAAGAGGCAATCAACTCAAAGTTTGTAGGGCAAGGGAGACATTGTGTCTATCCATGCATGAGCAAAGATTGTTGTTGAGTTAAATCCACCTGTAATTTTTTGTTTGCCTACGAGAGACAATCCACGAGGCTTTGTATGCATAGCTCACCCTTTTCTTTAATCAATTCCTCTTAATGAAAATCCCTAGAACCAGATTTTCTTACTAGTTTGGATTCCCCCCCCCCTATCGTTGTTTCAGTTTGGGATTCATGTGCATGTTTCCATCTAATAAAAATACATGTTCTATCACCCTACAACACTTGAAATTTTCCCCGATGCTAATGCATATCTTCAATTCACCCATTTAACTATCAAATTGATTATGTACAACTAATTTAATGTTTATTAGTTCACTAGTTCAATCCATGGTCCATGTAAATTGTCAGAGTAGCCCAGATTAACATAAGATTGAACACTAGTTGTGTTAATCAATTGTTGGAAACACTAAGTGGTAGCCACATCACTAATTCCCATTTGATGGTGCCCTAGTAGGCATTGGCTTTGGCACTAAAATCCATCCAATCAATCCTTGAAGCCAAATCTAGAATAGGGCTCATTCATGCTTGTTGGGGAATAGCAAATAGAGTATCATGATCCCTATGAAATTGTAATTGAACAAACATTGAATTTTAATTTTTCACAAAGATTTGTGTTGATGAAACGAACATGCCATAGGACTACCATTTATGGATCATAAGGTATAAGAGTAAGTCCATCAAAGACCTTGAAGCAACTACCATGGGAAAATCCATCCAATTAATCCCTAATAGTGTCTTGATTAGGGATTCTTGGAGGCTACTAGGGAAGCCTCTCTTGTGTTGGATACCATTCCTTCGCTAAAGAGGGTGAATTTGTTTCCTAGATGATAGTGGTGACATATTCCATGTTCCACTAGTCTTAGTGCCTTGTGAAGGCTTTGTAGTTGATGCTATATTATGTGGTAAAATATTCAACTTGGACAATTCTTTGTTATTCATATTTTCTAGAATCATTATAAGACTAGATATTACAACTATAGACTTCTTATCTTGTTTATTCCATCTATTCTCATTTTTTCTTATAAATGGTGTTGACATATGGATATAGAACTATAACTTTCAATTTTAGTAGTAAGTTCCCCTCAATTCACAATTTTCTATTCAAAATTCTTGCATTTAATAAATTGGTAAAGTGATTTTTGTTTGTTAATTACAATTATTATGTTGATTCTATATATATTAATGTTCTTAATTCTTAGCTAGGAGAAATTAGAATAAGACTGCATACTTCATTTGCATATTTCATTCTACAATCAGAATTTAAATCACAAAACCTACAATGATAGCCAGGCCATAATCTGGAGGGTTTTCCATTCTAAACAGTGAAAGGTCTAATTGGGCATTTTCCTTGAGTGAACGTGTGTTTGATGAATCTCATTTGCTTGCATCAACATGGACACAGTCCCTAGCCTCTTGATGATTTTATACACATCAAGAGATTTCTTCAAGGGAGGACCCATTATCTCTCTTCTAGGGTGAATTCATGCATGGTGAAGGTTTAAATGTGAACACAAAGAAAAATTCCATGTGTTTATTTTAGTCAAAGTGGTCCTTAAGGCACAAGTACCAAGGGAACACTTGATAAAGCATTATTTTAGAGTTTTCTTGATCAAGGGGCTTCTAGAAATAACACTCAAGCATTACACTTGGCATTCACATACATTTCTAGAAGAGAAACCTCATAAATGAAGCTTTACAAATGGAAAACCACTCGTTTTCTCATTTATTTTCCCTCAAATAATATGATTATTTGGACGTGGTTATTTCTAGGAAAACACATTCATCATGGAGTTTTACACTTGGCATTCATGTACACCTATCGGAAATTCACCCTACCTATTTGACCAAGCCTTTTATTATTATTTTTGCAAATGAGGACAAATGACACCCAAAATTTTCCTTTGTATGAAGATAGGGACGGAAGAAGGAGACATGTGGCACTACAATTATCTAGAACATTCTATCCAAGCATTTTTCTATGGGCTCTTGACCTAATTCACCCCCCTAGTTAGTTGTTGTAAATATTTTCTTAGGAAAATAATATTTTATTGTAAGGGAGAGTTGAGCTAAAACCTATATTTAAGGGTTTGCTCTCTCCCTTTTTCACTTCGAAAATTATTGGTGAATAAAATAAGCTCTAAGCCATTGGAGTTCTAATCGTCTTTTCTTTGTATGAGTTATGTTGTTATGCTAGTACAATTCTTTGTGTGTGGATGTATGTTCTAGGTGCTCTATATTGGAAGTTTGTTTGTATGGATGCTAAAGATAATTCAAAGGCCAAGGAAAGGTGCCTCATATTATTGGAACGGGATAGTGTAATGGTTTCCTCCCTCTTATCTCCCTTTTGAGTCATTTACCTTCAAGATAAAACATTGTACATTCATAGATTAGATGTACTTGTATATAATCTTTGGTAAAGGCCACCTTTTAAATGTGTCTTGAGTAGTAGATCTTTAATAGAATCTCTCCACCATTTAATTTGTAAATTAATCAACCAAATTAAGGGTTAAGTAATTCACATCAATTGATTGTTTTCTTTCCCTTAAATCATTTTTTGAAGCAATATAAGGGGGTTGTATGGCATGCCAATTGGCTTCTTGTAGCTCTTGATTTCCCCTCTTGAATTACTACATGACTCCATTACCCAAACAAGAAAGGAACTACTCTCCCTTTTGTCCATCACTCCCCAACCTTTTACTTTTCTTTTCCCTATTGAATTACTATATGACTTCATTACCCAAACAAGAAAGGCACTAGTCTCTTGTTTGTCCATCATTCCCCAACCTTTTACTTTTCCATTTTCCATTTGTTGCATTGTTGTTAAGATCTCTTTCACTCCCACTACTACCGCATGCATATTGAGCTTAGTAACCCATATGGAAACTCCCCTTGGTTAGGATTCCATTTACCCTAGCCTAAAATGTAGAGGATAATTGGTGAGGTGAAAGTGGCCAACCTCCTAGTTCCACAAGGCTAGTGCCCTGTCATTGGGACTTTAATATAAAGCTGCTAGTTTGTGTGGTAACATGCCCAAAGAGTGAAACTAACCAAATCAATCTAATATGGTAGAAATAAGAAATGTCAATATAAGAAACTAGGGGTGGGGCATTGATGGAAATCTCCTCAAGGGAATGGTAAATGGAAATAAAATAATGCAATTGATTTTTATAGTATGGATGAGGTGGTGGACCTACACTACATCAAATACCAATTTGATATAAACTGCTTGGGATTCCAAGGGAACAAGTCAACAAAGTGGTGAGAAGAAGCATGAGGCTATCTTAGAGATGCAAATTATATAGACTCTGGATCCTAAATAAGGATAACAATGGGGTACTAATCTAGGAAATCGATATAGGTGGAGGGTGAGAGTGAAATGCAATATGGATGGGCCAAGACACCCACTAAAACTAGGGTGGGGTTCCTAAAGGCATATTCAAGAGGTGGAAAACAAAGAAAAGTGCAACATAAATGGAGGGGACATGTTATATATATGCTAGGTTGAAGAAGTATACCCAAAGGCATGATGATGTGTCATATAAGAACATGGTGGGAAAAAATGTCTCCTTGATAAATTACTTAGATGCATGAAATAAATACCACAACATAAAAGTGGTCGTGAAATCTAAACCAATGGTACAAACAATGTAAAAAATGGAGCACTTGGGTTCCTTGTGCATGAAAAATAACTTTAGGAAAAAATTACTCTTAGGTGAATTATGTAAGCCTATAAAACAAATGGCATCATGAGGAATGATGAACATGACTATGCAAATGCAATGACAAATAGAGGTCATATGTGCCCACAAGAAATGAAAGAAAATTTGAGGCAATAAGCATGACATGAATTTCAAAAATCATTTATATGATTTCAAGTTTGGGAGGTGTGAGAAGCCCTGAACCTTTTAGTACTCATTCCAACCAAATTGACTATATATTTCCAGTGTTGTGACTTCTAGGTTAGATATCTTGACCCACGCTTTAGTTCTATCCTTTTTTATTTCTAGATTAGGCGCTAAATGGCCTATATGAAAGCTTGTTATGATTTCAACATGTCACGCAAATATGGAAGGGATATCTATGTAGAACACATAGATATCCCTTTGATATTTGCACCCCACATATATGGAAAGGTGGCCAATGTTGTGGGTTGGTGCACAATTGTTAGACGAACAATTGTGCCTAGATCATGTAGTTGTTCAACTAATAACTACCTAACCAGTGCATAATAGTTTGTCCAATAGTTGCACACTGGGGCACAAAAAAGAGGTAATTCATTTTTGTGAGAAAAGTAAGATAAAAAATTCTCAAAAACTAAACCAACTTAAGTTTTGGACTCACGCTTATGATAAGTAGTGATGAGTGTTCATTGGTGAGAGAGGGATATGCCCATTTTTCATGATGTTGTGGCAAGGGATCCCTAGGTTCATACATAGTTGGATATCTATGGGCTATTGAAGTTTGTAAAGAACCCACCAAATTGCAATATGGAGATTATGCTCTTGAGGATAGTTGAGTTTTAGGATCCAAATTAGGAATGCTTCCATATCCCAAGGAGTAGAGATGACACTCACATATATTTAATTTTTGATTGGGTTATCGATACATGAGGTGGTAGCTGACACCTAACTAATGATGGAGACTTGGGAGAGATTAGATACTTGATGATTTCACAGAGACCCATTGTACAAATGATGCCACATAAGCCAATGGTGTTATCTAACTCAGAGAGATTAGAAAGCTCGAGACCTAAGCAATGGCTACCATAGTGGTGTGGATTCTAGGTTCTCCTAGCTCTCATCGTGTCTCTGGTGGCTAGATGATCATGGTAGAGTAGGTACTAGGGGCATATAGTTCAAAGGGGAACATATGACCTGGATGGTGATCCAATGAAAAATGACCACTTGTTAGAGCAAGAGAGGGATTGGATTTGCATTTAGCACTCTCTTGCGTTCTTTCTTTTTTGAGAGTGTCCCTACCCTCTATCTACATTAGGCTATCTCAGTGGTAGGACCACGAGAGCACGAAATCGGAGGTGGAGAGAGATGATGAGCCACGAGAGAGACAATGTAATGGGTAACATTTATATGATGGATTTCATTTCCCATTGGGAACAACTACCTATCCAGATAAGGGATTTTCCCTATGTGAGGATGCACTATAGAGGTGATCCAAATATGCCCCAACCACTGGGCCAAGTGTGGGGACCTGATGGTAAGTGCATTTGATATAATTTTGTAAATTTAGCTTCTAGCATTGTTGTTAGATATATGTCTTTGCTTGCTTATGATATACATGGAACATTGATACCACATTGATGTGCTTGTGTCTAGATGTGGTGCTAGTGAAGTCAATGGGATCACAACGATGATGAGTCATGCAGGTTGAGGGAGATCCAAAACTTGTGATGATCGAAAATATTGTCTTATGGTATTTAAGTCAACGTCACGAGGATAAATCCCCCTGTTTTTTTAAAGAGGTGGTACTCCTCTATTTTAAATAACATGCACGAGCATAAAAATGCCTGAGAGAGGAATAAGCTTTATTCTCGAGATAAATATTGCAAAGAATACCCAAGAAGGATCATGTATCTTACAGAAAGCAAATATTTACACTATGTTAAAGATTTGTAAACCAAAAGAGTATACATTCTTATAAGACGATATTTCAATCACAACATTCATCAAAGTAAGACACAATGTTCAGTAAAGGAAAGGAAAGTATGGACCACATATAACAGAGAAATCTAGATGATCATTCCATTAAACGCAATAAATATGTTGATAGACACACATTTGAAATCTTGTGCTTAAAAATTGGAGTCTTGAGAAATCAATAATGTTATGGCTTGAACTAGTTCTCTTGGAACCTCAAAAAATAATAGATGTCTTAAATAAATAAGTAGTAATGTCTGGGGTTACAAATAAAATAAATTGCGTTTGTCCTTCAAAGAGGACTAGGATGGGGCTCCAGCAGACCATAAAATGAAAAGAGACCTAGAAGGAAAAATAAAATAGTCAGGGGTCAGTCTTAGGTTTCACAGGTTGTTGGGAACAGAAAAGACAAAATGACAATTGATTGAAGAAGAATAATGGTTAAGGCAAGAACAAGGTGACTACTTAACTTACTGCGATGGAAATTTTGCACCTTCATTTGCTTGTGAAGACGTCCTTTGTAGATTGTTGTTGATGTGTTGGAGGTGGAATAATTGTTGTAACTGCTTCTTGTTGATCTGTCTCGGTTATCTTAGCTAATGTTTTTGTTAACCATTCTTCTATATACTCCCTCATCGGAGCAACCATTATTTCATGCTTATTTTTTATTTCGAAGAATTCATTCTCCAATTTATCTGAACCTGAGGGTGATTAGTTTCCAATAATTGATTGATTATGTCACCCCTTCAAAAGGGTCACTATAGATCATTTTACTTGAGCGATTTGCAATTAAAGGTAAAGTTGAATTCTTATAAGCTTGATTTTGAAGTGAATGAAAACCCCTTTAGTTTCCTTATGTGTTATATGTCATGCTTGCATTTAATATTCTATGTGCGGAAATTTCATGGAAAAGCAACATAAGAACATAATACACATAATGGGTATGACACTTCCCTTGATAACAGAGTTCACCCGATGTGGGTTATGTCTCCTCGCTATAATGATGTCTCTCCTTTACAAGTTGTAAGGCCAAAGTCCCTCTTCGGTGACGACAACAAGAGATCGGAATGTGATCATGAATGTTTACAAGCTTCACAAGTTCTCATGCTCATGAGGCATCCATGATACTGACATGGACATCATTCCGACATACTCAATACATAAAAAGAGGAAGAATAAAAGATGACCCCCATCACCATGGAGCCATAGAGTGTCTTAGATCTATTGCTCATATCCAAGCATATATGTAGCCCATCCAAAGATCCCAAAACTACAAGATTTAGAACTGCTTCGTTGGCCACTTATCATGCAAGTGCCACAATTGCTCTGTCACATGTAATTGATTGGTTTTATGTGGAAGAAGAGAAGAAAATAAGAGATAGAAGGAATATGATGATCTTGTTGCAACCCCTCCATGCTCTTTCAGACCTGTAACATGCATGTTATGCTGCAACATTTAACGACAAAACAACATAATATTGAAAAGCATGCTTACATTAGCTTCTCCATAATTTAGCTTGTTGATCTAAAGCTCTGCTAGAAAAACAAACCTCGCCATTGGATTCACGTCATCGAATTACCTAAAAACTACTATCAAATCGTCTCCATCAGACACTGTCACCTTCAGGCCCGTTCTAGACCTCTTGCCTCGATCTATGTGCAATTATGGGCAATTAATGCACTCTCTGCATTGGAATCTGTGCCAATGTATGACCTTGGAGAGCTCCCCTATGCACTGGCAGAGTTCAACACTTAAATAAAAAAGTGGGCGAAATTACCCATAAACTTGTTTAGTCGAATTGGTTGGTGGAGGCTAAGTTAAGGCGCTAGTTTAGAGGACATCACGGGGTCAAATCCATTGGCCTCCTTTTTTGGCATGCTTCCCAACGCTTTATAACTTTGGCAAATCCCTGCCAGATTTGGAAAATCCCTACCAGAAATTAATTCAAACTGATTTTTCAAAAATTTTGGCATGCGCCCTCACTGGGCATTTGTCGGCTGCCATGTTGTAGCCTATGATTGGGCCACATGGAAGCCACCCATTGGCCCTGTTGATTGTGCCTTCCACATCATCTGTACGGACTGCCATGTTAGCTGCTGACGTCAGATGCCATATCATCTGTATAGACTTCCACATCAGTTGTATGGAATGCCATATCAGCTGCCACATCATCTATACAGACTGTCACGTCATTTGTACGGACTGCCACGTGGCAAGATCTGATTGGTCCACGGATCGACCCAAAAACGCCAAAATTGGGTGACACATGGCAGCCTCTGGTGCTACCACGTCATCATGTTGACGTCAACATGCCATGTGTCACCTTCCTTCTCCTACCACGTGTGTTGTACAGATGTTGATGTCAGCAGTATGGATGTTGACTCATCCCCTACTGACTAGGCTAGGTTGTCCAAACTTTGACCGCGAATATCTTTCAATCCGTAACTCTGTTTGACAAGTCGTTTGTGTCGTTAGAAAGCTTGTGACACACTCTTCCTCATCATGCCATTTTTACTGAGTTTTGGGAACTTTGAAGTTTTTCCCTTTCTCTATCTGTTGAGGCCATTCTGAGCCTCCTAGGACACTTCTGAAACTTGCGTGATGTTCCCTAGATCCATTTGGATCATGCCTCCCAACTAAAAGGACTTTTGGTCCCCAAAAGTATTTACATTATAAGTTTCACATCCATTGGACTTACAATAAGAAACCCATACCCAAACTACCTCACAAGGCCTAACAATATCAACATGTGCCAGAAAAGGAGTGATTTAACAATTATCACTTTTACATAATACCCTTCTATGAGGTCTGAAACTCAACATGTGATTTAAAAAGATGGCCACTCTCGACTAACTCAAGGATTTTCCCCATTCGTTCAGTCATTATGTCGAACATGTCCTCTTTATCGAGTTGTCCTTTCTCTGGTAGTTGGTTGCCTTCTGGTGGCGGATTTTCCTGCAGCACTGCCTAACCGGTTGTCTCCCTCGGAGGTGTTTGCCTGGTCTTCTTGTTCCTCTTTGGGCGTAGATTTGGATGTAAGGCCCAACAAGTGGCCTCATGATGCCCATCTCTGCTGCAGTGGTTGCAGTAGCCTTTCTTCTTCAGAGGTGCATTTCCCCTGCTCTTTTCCATGTGTGGAAAGCAATCTTCCATCCTCGTCCTTCTCCTAGTTGCCATAACCTTCCTGCACAAGTATTTTCTCTTCCAACACTAGGACATTGCATGGTTATTCAATCCACAAAAAGTGCATGGTCTTTGATGCCACAAGCTCTGTTTTATATGATTAACATGCTTATAATCAAATGGCATTTTAGAGTTTCTAGATTTCTTATAACTCGGTGAGTTTCCTCTGGAATCAGACTGGAAGGAAGAGTTGGTCTCAACTCTGCCATTGCGATGCTCATCTATCCCTTGAGATGTATCGAATCCTCAATCATGAGAAGCTATGCTCTCGGCCTGCACTGAATCAATTTCATCCCCGGATGAACTGTTGACTTCTGGAGTCTTAGTGATTGTCCTAGGGTCTTCTTCCCGAATGGTTTTGGAGCTTTCTCCATCATCCTTTGGGACATAGCCTATCCCGGCATATTGAGGCCAAACCACTACCTCAATGGGATCCACAATACCTTGGCCATTGGTTCCAAGGCCTCCTCCTTCATATCCCATTTTTCTCATCAACTTTAAGCCGATGCAAGAAGCATGTTGTTCAAGGATTTCAAAAGAATCATCAACATTAATCAAGAAAGGAACCACACATGGTTTATTTACCTCCACCTCAAACCGAGACTCTTGGTCTGCTTCTTGATATGTGTCCAATTGTTCCTGGTGAGAAGGATCAGTGGAATATGCTTCTAGGAATCCTCCTTGGTTTATGGATGCATGCAGGTCATCTTCATTTGTTTGAAAAAGTGTGCATGCATTTGCACTGTCATGTTCGCACCCATAACTGGTGAAGTTGCCATGGTCACAAGATGGTCTTATCACCATCTCATTCCTAGAGCCTTCCCCTGTTTGTATCTTCATGGCTTGCAACTTCTCTTGCAACCTTTGGTTCTCTTCTTCTGCAACATGCAACAATGTCTTCAATCCAACACTCTTTGCTTGAAGTATTTGGTTGAGCTCTTGAAGCTCATCAAACCACAACTGCTTTAGTGACCTTGCCATCCTCAGCTTCAACACCTGCAATTGGTATCAAGCCTGCTCTGATACCACATGATCCGAACCCGGGGGTGATTAGTTTCCAATAATTGATTGATTATGTCACTCCTTCAAAAGGGTCAGCTATAGATCGTTTTACTTGAGCGATTTGAAATTAAAGGTAAAGTTGAAGTCTTATAAGCTTGAATTCAAAGTGAATGAAAACCCCTTTAGTTTCCTTGTGTGTTATATGTAATGCTTGCATTTAATATTCTATGTGTGGAAATTTCATGGAAAACCAACATAAGAACATAATACACATAATAAGTATGACACTTCCCTTGATAACGGAGTTGACCCGATGTGGGTTACGTATCTGTGTCATGCTCCAAATCCTGACCGCTTTATTCTCCTCATTGTGATGATGTCTCTCCTTTACAAGTTGTAAGGCCAAAGTCCCTCTTCAGTGACGACAACAAGAGATCAGAATGTGATTAGGAATGTTTACAAGCTTCACAAGTTCTCATGCTCATGAGGCATCCATGATACTGACATGGACATCATTTCGACATACTCAATACATAAAAAGAGGAAGAATAAAAGATGACCCCCATCACCATGGAGCCATAGAGTGTCTTAGATCTGCTGCTCAGATCCAAGCATATATGCAGCCCATCCAAAGATCCCGAAACTACGAGATTTAGAACTTCGTTGGCCACTTATCATGCAAGTGCCACAATTTCTCTATCACATGTAACTGATTGGTTTTATGTGGAAGAAGAGAACAAAAGAAGAGATAGAAGGAATAAGATGATCTCGTTGCCTTGTTGCAACCCCTCCATGCTCTTTCAGATCTGCAACACGCATGTTATGCTGCAACATTTAATGACAAAACAACATAATGAAAATCATGCTTAAATTGGCTTCTCTAGAACTTAGCTTGTTGATCTGAAGCTCTGCTGCAAAAATAAACCTCGCCATTGGATTCACGTCGTTGAATTACCTAAAAACGACTGTCAAATCGTCTCCATTAGACACTGTCACCTTCAGGCCCTTTTTGGACCTCCTGCCTTGATCCGCATGCAATTCTGGGCAATTAATGCACTATTTTCATCAGAATTTGTGCCACTGTACGGCCTAGGCATGCTCCCATGTGCACTGGCAGAGTTCAACACTTAAATAAAAAAGAGGGCAGAATTACCCATAAACCTGTTTAGCCGAATTGGTTGGCGGAGGCTAAGTTAAGGCGCTAGTTTAGAGGAGGCCACGAGTTCAAATCCATTGGCCTCTTTTTTTGGCATGCTTCCCAATTCTCTTCTAACTTTGGCAAATCCCTGCCATATTTGGCTGATACGTCGGATTTGGCGGAAATGCCGGATTTGGCAGATACGCCAGATTTGGCGAAAATTAATTGAAATTGATTTTTCGAAAATTTTGGCATACACCCTCTCTGGGAATTTGTCGGTTGCCACGTGGAAGCCTATGATTGGGCCACATGGCATCCATCCTTTGGCCCTGCTAATTGTGCCTGCCACGTCATTTGTACGAATTTCCACGTCATTTGTTGACTGTACTTGCCACCCCAGCTGCCACGTCATCTGTACAGACTGCCACGTAAGTTGCCACGTCATCTATATGAACTGCCACATCTACTACCATGTCATCTGTATGGACTGCCATGTGGCACGTTCCGATTGATCCACGGATCGGCCTGAAAAAGACAAAACTGGGTGACACGTGGCAACCTCTGGTGCTGCCACATCATCATGTTGACGTTATGATGACATCAACATTCCACGTGTCACCTTCTTGCTCCTGCAACGTGTGTTGTACGGATGTTGTCATCAGCAGTACAGATGCTGACTCATCCCCTGCTGACTGGGCTAGGTTGACCAAACTTTGACCGCAAATATCTTTCAATCCATAACTCTGTTTGATGAGTTGTTTGCGCCGTTAGAAATCTTGCGATGTGCTCTTCGCGATCATTGCATTTTTACTGAGTTTTGGGAACTTTGAATGTTTTCCCTTTCTCTGTCTACTGAGGCCATTCTGAGCCTCCTAGGACACTTCTGAAACTTTCGTGATGTTCCCTAGATCCATCTAGATCACCAATTCTCTCAAATCAATGCTTAATTGGTGCAACATGTCCTCAATATCATCATTTTTACTTATATACCGGACAAACCACCTTTCTACCTCTTCTTCAGAGAATTCAACCGAGTCACTAAATTCATTTGCCCATGCAACTTTTAATGTTTCTAATTGTTCTAATAGTTTCTCTTTTGACAAAAGTATTGTATCCATTGGTAAGTGTGGTCCATCTAATTCTTTGGTAAGATCAACAAGTTTTATAAATATATCACCCTTCTTAACTTTAACAACATCACATTCAAACAACAATTCTCTAAGACGTTTGATTCTTTTAAGACAACAAGCATTAATATATTTCATTCAAATATTGAAGGAAAGGTTTTGTTCTATTTTGTGTGTGTGTCACTCAATCTTGAAACCTTCATTGCAAAAGTTCCCACCGATTCTTTTTAAAACCATTCATCATTCTCTAAGTCTTTTTGGAGATATTCCTTAAAGTGCATAATCCTTGTCGAGAAGCTAGTTGAACTCTATGCTAATTCCCAGATATCAAGGATTAAATCTATTCTCTTCTCGATATCGTCTCCAACATATTTTCTTACAACCAACAATAAACTAGATGAACCCTTCAATTTGGAATTGCTTTCTGGTACATCTTCAAGAGTAGGTACTAGTTCAATTGTAATGGCTGGTTCAACAAATAACGGTTTTGGAATTAGAGCTTTCTCTGATTCTTTTATTCTTTCTTTTAAAAACAATTTTTCTTTTTCAATATAAAAAATAGATTATTTCAATGCCTCCTCGGTTGCATCATGAAATTTCGTGATCTTCAAGGGTGGAACCCCATGAAAATAAATTTATGATTTCCATTTCTCAATAACTTTCTTTTTTTCATATTTACTTTTTCTATTAACAATTTCTTAGAATTCTTGTGGTAGGTCGCGTGGTGAAGTGTAACATACTCTTCTTCAAAGATTTTTGGATCTAGGGAAGCCATATCCTTGGCAATTGCCCTAGTTTCCATCGATCTTTGTTTTGACTAGTTGGGTTCTTCTATTACTTCATCTACTTCCATGGCTATGGGAATTTCTTCAATTTCATGTACATCTTGTCTCATTTTTTGAGTTTCTCCTTTTCTCTTATTGGAAGTGTGTGCAGTATGAGATTTTTCCAAATTTTTCATTGTAGGGTCTTTATCTCCACCATCGTTCGAGTTTCTAACATATGTCCTTCTTGGTTCTAGACCACTACTTCTAGGTTTTGTTTTTGCAGAAGCACCTATTTGTGAAATATTGGGTGAATAAGTGATCTGTAAACTTTCGTGGATATTCCACTGGAATAGTTCGTCACAACAGATCTGATAAATGAAATTGAAGTCTACACTATGAAGTTTAAATTTCTTTAGATTCTAGAATATTTAGTTATTGATTTTCTACTTATGCATGAAATAGATAAAATGTGGAATATAGAGAATAGTAAAGTACAATCACACACCATCCACAAGATAACACAAAGATTTGCTTTGGGAAACCCTTACAAGAGAAATCCCAGCTAGAAGGTCAGGCTTCTCTACTCTCTTTTCTCTGGTATGGAAATAATGCAAGTACAAAGGAGAAGGAACTCTCTATGGAGTTACCTAAGACTTGTGGCCTGTTAGGCTTCTGTAGAACATCAATCCCCTCTATTATTCTCTTTAATTTCCCACTCCTAGTTGTTATGCTCTACTATGGAACAAAATACAAGAACATAGAATGGAACCCCTTATCCTCCTAGTGGCTCAATATTTAACACAGCCTGATAGCCATCTAGGGGTAGGTTTTTGACTTTCTCAACCCTCAATTGTGGTAGGGTTTTGAACCTTCTTGAAATTCCTCATGTGGCTAGCCCCATATGCTTGAGTAATGGGTGATGACATGGCATACTCTCATACCATGGTGGTCAACACGATAGGTCAAATTGCGGCAGACATAACTTTTGCATACGAACTCTAATTGATGCACGATCTACATCGTTGGAAAGGTCTCGGAGTGTAGAACACCGTCAAGGGGGTGGGCATAAGATTATACACTAGAACCCCCAAAAAAGTCATTTAATACCTCAAAATGGCTTAGGAAGGTTTCGAACCCCAATTTTCTAAACTGGGACCTGCCACTAAAATGACCCTCCAAGCTGATTCCTCCAATTTTTTCCACTCTAAAAGCATCAAGATAGATGAAAAATAATATAATAATCCAATTTGAATCAATTAGGGTTCTTATTGGTTGCCTCTTTGCCCTTCTATCTGTAGCACTCATTGGTGCTTGCCAATTCTTCTATGTCGTTTAGGGTTTCTTCAATAGAGGCCTCAGGGAGATTTTGGTTGTCTCCCCCTCCTTCAAATTGTTCAGAGTTACTAAAATATGAAGAGTATTTGACTAGGGACATGTGTGCAGAAAATAATTTTTTATGGTTAAAACCCTTGATGCATTAAGCTTCTTTTAAACCAAGTTGATCCAATTAACCAACAAATTCATCTAAATGGGAAATACGTTTAACAACTATTTCCCCAACCCTCAAAGGCAATGGAATAAATTATTTCTTTCTTTTTTCTTTGAAAAAGTGTGCCCAATATTTATATTGTTTGCACACCTCAATGACAAAAAGTCAATCAAACAGATAGAAGGGTAACAAGAAGGGTTTAACTTGGAACCCAAACAATCTCAATAAATTAAAATCCTCCAAATTTTCAAAAATTCCTTTCTTGGTGAGAAAGGATGCAACCTCTAGTGACAACCACGATGTAGTAAGACCATGAATCAGTTTTTTGAAAGCAGACATAAAACCATTTTGGACCGCATAGAAATTGTATTGGGATTTATGTCTCCATAAAGTCGGGTACCAGACACAAGTTGGTTCCATCTTAAAATCAACATTCCTTGCCCTAGGAAAGTCTTCAAATATGCGACAGTAGGAAATAACATAGACCAAATACAGAGTCGTATAAAAAAATTGGTTTTTCTTAAGACACCTAGCTGAAACGATATTTCATTAGAAATGATTTGGGCATGTTATCCCCATTTTGTGGGATAACCAAGGATATTATGTCTCAAGGCCCTCAGGTTGCAAATATGGAGTGTCAAGAGACTACATGACCAACAGTATCCACTTGCGTAGATGGAGACCCTTCTCACCACCATAGAGGTCAAGATTTTCAGATGGAATCCACCACACCAGCTGGCTTCCGAGAGGCACTGGGCCTTGCTCCATGAGGTACAATTCAGGTGTTATGGTGAGTGTCATTTCAATATTTGAGGCATTTGAGTATGTTGTATCTTAGACTACTTTATATTTCATGACACATGCTTGGACATCATGCCTTTTTCCCTGTTTCACCTTGGTGGTTGACATTGTGCCCTAGTAATAGGTCTTCCTAGGGAATGAGTTTGCTTCTAGGAACTCCCTTGAAGAGCCATCATATTATTCCCAACCATACTTACCACTTTCCATCACTTAAACCCCCATTTCCTTATATCTTGGGATTTTAGGGTGTATTGACCCAAGAAGGGGTTGTCCCCCATTCTATGAGAGGAAGGGGATAAAGTCCAAGAGGGATTGTTATTGGTTAAAAAAAAGAAAAAATCCTATATATAAACCTTCCAGATACTTCACTCAAGGATCCCTTGAGAAAGAAATGAAACACTTCTCTTTAATAAAAGGGGGACCCACAAGAATAAAATATAGAATGCTTAAAGGTTAGTTGGAGGATAAGAGGTCTCATCATGAGTCATCCTATCATAATCATGGGTATCTAGCAGTATGACATTACCATCATCTAGCCACCAAGCCAGGGTAGTGGCTCTCAGTTGTACAACTGAGAGAAAGGGGGTCTCATCATGAGATAACCTTCTCCTTTCTGCAAGGTATTTGTGAATGACACTATATTTATCTGGACACCATGCCAGGACAATGGACTTCAACTCATCCTTAAAACATGAAAGAAACAAAGAATGGAAAAACAATGGGCTTGGAAAAAATGCATTGCAAACAAAGGTGCCACACACCCTCTACAAATGCACTCATGAATGGGACACTACAACCCCTTGTATGTCATGAACCCCATGCCCATTTAGTCTTGATCCTTAACCACTTCATATGCTTCACATGGCTTAGAGATGGATCACTTGGGAAAAACTCCTTGACCTAGGGAAAGATCTAACCAATAATACACCTCGTCAACCCTCCCATATCCAATCTTGGCAAGTCACATAATGTCTTTGAGCACTTACTTGTTTGACCGAGAAATATTTGATGCATAGGCTTAGGTGGCTCATTTATTGATTTGATTTACTCATCATGATATAATGACTTGAGATCCTTGGAGGGTGTGCTTATTTGTCTTTGCAGGACCTAGTTGGTGGACAATTTTGGAGGAACAAGCTTAGCTTGGGCTTTCATGGGGCTTGAAGCCCATAGGTTGTGTAAGGTAGCTAGAGAGGTAGTGGGGGGGCCAAGAGGGCCCACGGTGATAATAGTGGAGGTCATTCAATGTAAGGTGGACTAGGTCCACTATATTATTAAATAAGGCCCACTATGGTAGTTAGATATAATAAATGTAAGAGGACTTCTTAGAAGGTTCTACTTCTAGAAGATTCCTCCTCTAGAATGTTCTTAGGTGATGGTAGCAATATATAAAGGGGTTCAAGCAATGTAATGAGATATGAAGAGAAGTATTGTGTTTGGAGCGGTAGCTCAATAGGAGGATGCCCCCTCGAAGAGGCAAGTGAACAGGAGAGGATCCCTTCCATAATAGGATCCATTGTATGGTGTTGCCCTACCTCAAGGGTTTTTGATATTTCTTGTGTTCATGTTATGGTGAATGGTTTATGGTTTATGCTTGGTATTATTGAAGTATATTTGCAGATCTGATATTGGTTCTTAACAATTGGTATCAGAGCACTTTCCTTGGCCGGAGTTGTGGGCAACTATTTTTTATTTTTGCAGATTTTTTTATTTTTTTATTTTTTTTATTTTTTTTATTATTATTTTTTTTTTCGGAGAAGAAAAAAGAGGGCCGCGACATTCCAGACATTTTCAGTATATTTCTGTGCAAAATTTGCAGAAAATGGTTATATATTTGATTTCCTCTCAGAAAAACACCCAAGTTAAAAAAAAAATCGTCTGAAACGGAGTCCGGAAGGTCAAGATACTGAGGTTTTAAAATCTGCAATTTTTCAGGGTTTTTTCTGCGGACGGCGGCGCGATTTGATTTTATTTATATAACATTTGGAGGCGGAACTTGCCCAAATAAATTACAGATCTGAGTTCTTCTTACAATTTCACCCAATTTCAAAAAAAAAATCAGCCAAAACGAAGTCCGGGAAGTGAAGTTATGAGCATTTTAAGTTCAGCAGTTTTTTTAGGGTTTTTCCAGAAAAAACCGCGATTTTCTGCCGAAACTTATTGGGTCTATTTTTTGAGTTTTTTCATGACGGCTGCAGGACCAAAGAGTTCATAGGGTGCTCAGATGACTATTTCATCTCAAAACTTGAAAGAAATTCTTGAATCATTCAAAGCCCAATTGGATGATAGATTGGATGCATTTGCACATCGCCTCACAAACAGCCTCACACATGGCCTCACAGACAACCTCACATATGGCCTCAATGATAGTTTTCGTAGTATTCAAGATTCATTGAACAACATGCAGGAGACATTTCTTATGCAGGGCCTTATGAATGAATATAATCAAGAAAGATATGCTTGGTATGATTTTGAGGACGATTGTGATGATTGGTATATGGATAGTTGTCATTTCTGGGATGACAACCACCTCCATATTTTATTTGATGACTCTACTCCACCTTCTGTAGAGAACATCAATGTCCCATATCAGGAGCTAGTTACCAGCGTTCAGTCTGCATATTCTACAGTGATATTATTCCTTCCAGATTCTGCTACAACCCTTTTCCACTATGTGGATGGATCTTCTTATTTGGATCCACGTGATAGGTGTCAGTCTTTGGAGCATCATTTGGAGTTGGTTATTGGGTTCCAAAATCTTCTACGGAGAGTTCACATGAGCACTTGGACATGGGACCCGGGCTTACAATGGTGGTT
>JASDQU010100057.1:242941-260230 GCA_032191745.1 Picea mariana | reverse complement strand
GTTGAGGACAACGCTTTCATAAGGGGGATGGAATGTAAGGTAGCTAGAGAGGTAGTGGGGGGGCCCAGAGGGCCCACAGTGATAATAGTGGAGGTCATTCAATGTAAGGTGGACTAGGTCCACTATATTATTAAATAAGGCCCACTATGGTAGTTAGATATAATAAATGTAAGAGGACTTCTTAGAAGGTTCTACTTCTAGAAGATTCCTCCTCTAGAATGTTCTTAGATGATGGTAGCACTGTATAAAGGGGTTCAAGCAATGTAATGAGATATGAAGGGAAGTATTGTGTTTGGAGCGGTAGCTCAATAGAAGGATGCCCCCTCGAAGAGGCAAGTGAACAGGAGAGGATCCCTTCCATAATAGGATCCATTGTATGATGTTGCCCTACCTCAAGGGTTTTGGATATTTCTTGTGTTCATGTTATGGTGAATGGTTTATGGTTTATGTTTGGTATTATTGAAGTATATTTGCAGATCTGATATTGGTTCTTAACAGGTTGGAGGCCAAAGGCCTGCATGTCAGATGAGAGAGACATACCTTCAAAGGCCTAGAAGACAACCTAGAAGACGTGACCTAGCCCTCACATGCCAAACCTTTTTCCTAGGAGAGCCAAAACGTCATCTTTGGAGGCATGAAGTTACCTAGAAGGGATAGGGTTTGGTGGTGAAGTTACTACTTATTGACACATGGACGTTTTGAGGAGAAGAATGCCTTCACCACAAGGAGATGGCCTAGATGATTGACATGTGGCCTTTGGAGAGGTGACATCACCTTACGTTAGGGTTTTCTTTTGTGTAAAAATAAATTTTAAGTGCATTGTTTAATATTATTTGGTTGCAAGGGGTAATATAAGGGTTGTGCACCCCTTTTATTATGTTTTACCCTTGCTAATGTGGACAAACTATGAGAGTGACATTTTGTATAAATATAGATCATAAGATCTCATTTTAAATCATAACTCTCCCATTGCGAGAAGTATTGGACTGAAATGTTCACCATCTTTGGCTATTTTCTCTCTTGTGCTCTTCTATATGGCTATCTTTCTTGGTTATTGGTTGGTGGAAGTGATGCACTAGCCTTGGAAGGCTCTTCTTTTTCTATTGCGGTGGTTTATCTTAG
Source organism: Picea mariana (assembly GCA_032191745.1). NCBI lineage: Eukaryota > Viridiplantae > Streptophyta > Pinopsida > Pinales > Pinaceae > Picea > Picea mariana. The sequence continues at coordinate 259,108 of JASDQU010100057.1, read as the reverse complement.
CATTTTTTCTTGAATTAGTAAGGCTTTTACTTTGTATTATCATTTGTTTCAAGTAAAGGTTATTTTGTTAGAGTTAGGTGGGAAGTATAAGGGCATACACACCCACCTTAGCCTCCATCATTTTATGCTTAAGTATTGTTGATTTAATAAGGGTTTACTAAGAGAAGTATAAGTACATACACCCTATTATTTTAAACCCTAGCGAGGGATACTTGCCTTGGGGAGTAAGAGGATTTACACCCCCAAGGAGGTAGTACCTCTAGTTCATTCTTTTCTTGACTCCATTAACCCAATCATTAAAAGCACAAGTCATTACTTGTTTCATTGGAGAAGTAAGTTGTTGCCTTGAAAAACGTGAAAGTTTCAAGTTTTGAAGTTATCTCTTTTAGAAGGTATTCTTTAAGCCTTTGTCTCTCTTGCCTCATTGAGGTGTCCCCTTTCAACCATTAAATCTTGCTGCTATTACACCTAACTTCTACAGCCATAAGGCTGTATAAAACCTAATCCTTTAAACCCTAATATCTCCTAAACTAACGCTAGGATTGACCCCTAACTTTTCCCTAACTCTCTACTAACCTAGGCACATTTTTTGGGATAAATAGGACTAACCTTTAGTGGGTATTTTTTCTGATATCTTACCTAGTTTGCTACAGCAATTAGGGTTGTTATTTTTCTGCATAATTTATCACTTAACAACTGCTAATCAAGTGTCAAAGTGCATGCTAAGTTACAATCTTTAGCTAGTCTAACTCTTGTACTTGCAAGTTGTTTTTATCTATGCTCTTAAAGCACTCTTTGATTAATGGTTATTGTTGACATATTAATTAGTTTGTTGTTGTAATTAGGGACAACAAGCTTAAATTGCTTGTCCAACTAACATATTACAAGTATCCTTGGTGTTCATTGTGTTTCGGGCAGGTACCTTACTCTTGGCATGTCACTCAACTCATTTGGAAACCCTTAACCCTTCCCGAGACTCTTTTCCAAGCTCTTTCTACCATCTATAATTGACCTCTAGGGACATCCATCCATACTTATCATTTTCCACCTAAATCCCCCCTAGGTTCACCGAGATTCCCCCCTTGAGGTATCTACCTCAACTCCAAAGTGACGGGAACACTTGGCTAAGGTGACAGTGGGTAGGTGCTCTCTAAGTTGTCACCAATTGTTGGTTGGGTCGGGCTTTACCTAACCTACAACTTGTGTGATAACATTTTGGCGTCGTTGCAAGGGAAGATTTTGAATCCTCTTCTGATCCCTAACGACACTTTGGCAAGCTACCCCAAAGCCTTTACCATATCTTTCCTGGTGACTCCACCCAAGGGATGTTCCCTTTCCACCTTTCTTGATGAGATCCCCTTGAAGCTCATATGGCGACTCCACCTTCCCATAACCCTTCCTCTTCCAAGCCTTTCTCCCCTGGAAGGTTCAAACCTTCTAAGGTCTACCAAAGAAGGCATCCCCTCAAGTCTCCCGTTGTCAAAACCCTCTTCCACGATACCCTTCCCCTTGATACAATGACTCACCCTTGGGAAAAGGACCTCTACAAACCCCTTAACATGTCCACTATCTAGGGATACCCTAATACAATGCCAAAAGAGTCTAATAAGTGGTTGCCAAAGTTCCCTGGGAATAATGTAGTAACTGTTGACGATCATCTTTATGTTATGGGATGAGACATGGACAATGCAGGTGTTGAGCATGAAAACATGGCCATGAAATTATTTGTCGCATCATTGATTAAAGAAGCTATTGAATGGTTTAGAGGCCTCCCTGACAATCATCTCACGTCCTATGAATCTTTTTCCAACTTATTTAAGAGCAGATGGTCAACAAAGACAGATGGTGGGACACTTGGAGCATAGTTCAATCAGATAAAGAAAAAGGAGAATGAAACAGTGAAGGAATTCAATACTAGATTTGACAGGTTGTACAACCAGATTCCGACATAATTTTGTTCTACAACCTCATCAGTTCGTCTCCTTTTAATGAACGCTTTTGAAGTGCATTTTCACTTCATTCTAAAGGACAAGAAGCCCACATCATTGACGCAGGCCAAAGAATACAATGTCGACAGTGAAGATAATCTCCTTGATTCAAAGGTGGAACCTTTTCATTACCCTCATGTCAAGGCAGAAGCAAAAACTAAGGTTTCCAACAATAGTGTTCTTGATCCGATTTCCCTCTTGACTCAGAAGATATATTAGATGAGTACTCAGTTTACCCATGTGCAAAATCAGGTCATGGGCCGTTTGACTATTGTAGAGAGGAATCAATTTGCTCCCAGACCTCAATTTTCTAGATAGCAGAGAGATGCCACATGTTGGAAACCAAGGTCTCAACAAGAGGCAAAGGCCACAGATACTTTGAAATCATTTGGGATGGTTGACATAAAAGCTTGGTGCCTTCCATGCCAAGAACCTCACATAGAAGATTAATTCCCCTGACGATATGAATTTCATGGATATGATCTGCGTGTTCCAAGAGGAATAAGTCACGTAATAATATATCGATGAAGCCAGAAGATGAGGAGAAAGAGAGGGGAGAATTCGAGCCTTGAATCCGTTAACAGATGATCAGAAGAAGGAATTAAGGAGGAGGGAATATTTGGACTACACTAGCAGAAATAAATCTTCAACCCCTCCATCACATCCTCACACTCCTCTTCCATCAATAGAGAAGGTGGCCCCCACCACCTCCACCTCTGGTATATGAGTTGCTTCCTAAGCCAACTCCTGCAGACAAAATTCAATTGAATGTGGATGTTGCAAGCATGTTTGGAAAACTGAATATGACGGTCCTAGTGACATATATGTGTAAGATTCCTTCTCTGAAAAGGAAAATCTTGAAAATATTACAGGTACCGATTGAGAAAGAAGATCCTCATATCATTTTGAATACTATGTACCTTGATCGGTAAAGGGACAAGAATCCTCCCTTTTATATTTCATTAGGCACGAATGGCCTTCGCCTAAACAACTGTATGCTTGATTTTGGTTCCTCAACAAATGTCATGTCATTGAAGGTAATAGAACAAATTGGTTTGAAGACAACTCAACCCTATGGTAATGTATGTGGTATTGATTCTAGAAGGGTCAAGGTCTTTGGGGTGTTAGGACGTTGAATATTTTCTGATTGATTTTCCACATCTCATCCTCCTCATGGATGTCGTAGTGATCGATGTTTCAGATGCTTGGGGGATGCTCCTATCGAGGAGCTAGTCTTCCTACCTTGGAGTTTTCCCTAACATGATCCTTACCCATGCGTACATCCCCATGGATGATGGCACCTATGAGATCTTGCATAGCCAGGAAAAGAATGATAAACATGTGATGTATTCTAATGGCCCTGATTATGTTAGTGAGTGTGATTATGATGTGCCTCCATAGATTATTGAGTATGATCCATATGAGATACCCTTCATGAAAGAAGACTCCATATATATTTTCCTCCCAAGGACAAATGAATACAAAGAAAAACTTGCAAATTACCATGGGAAGGAGCCAGGGTCTATCCAGATTTTGAAGAAAGAAGGTGAAAAACATGAAGAAATCATCAAAGAGATGGTCCGCACAGAGATTCCTTCATATCCATACATTGAAAGTACATATAAAATCAATTTCAATGAAGGAAGTCTTGCGCTCATGTGGGACAAGAGAAAGGGCAAGCCCAGGTATGATCAAAGAATTGTCAACTCGTGGCTTGGCCCTTACATCGTCAAGAAGAAGTCTGACAGCCTTAGACGTGAGAAAGATGACATTACGAGTTGATGGATCTCTTCTCCAACCTTATGTTCAGGGAACATGACTTCTTCAGGGCCCATGCCCTAGGTAAGTAGGTAGGTCATCTTTGTTTCCTTTCATTTTCATATTGATTGCTCATATTAGTTTATATGCATTTAATATTTCATTTTTCTCTACTTGCATATTGATTTCATGCTTAGTTTAGAAGTTTTTGAAAAAATGTCAATTTTTTTCTTTTCTAGATTAGTTTTTATTTTGGATTTTTATGTATATGGATGAAGGGTGATAGCACCACCCTAGATGCTCTTATGCTTTTGTTTGAGTTTTGGCAGGCACGGGTCCACCAGGAGATGCTACAATTCTCATGCACTCTACGTCGAAGACATGTCCCCAAGTAGGAGCCAGATATTATCCCCATTTTCTGGGATAACTAAGGAGATTATGTTTTGAGGCCCTCGGGTTGCAGATATGGAGTGCCAAGAGACTACATGACCAAAAATATCCACTTGTGCAGATGGAGACCATTCTCACCACTACAAAGGTCAAGATTTTCAGATGGCATCCACCACACCAGTTGGCTTCAGAGAGGCATTGAGCCTTGCTCCATGAGGTACAATTCAGGTATTATTTTGAGTGCCATTTCAATATTTGAGGCATTTGAGTATGTTGTATCTTAGACTGCTTTATATTTCATTACATATGCTTGGACATTATGCCTTTTTCCCTGTTTCACCTTGGTGGTTGACATTGTTCCCTAGTAAGTGGTCTTCCTAGGGAATGGGTTTGATACTAGGAACTCCCTTGAAGAGCCATCATACCGTTCTCAACCATACTTACCACTTTCCATCAAATAAACCCCCATTTCCTTATCTCTTGGGATTTTAGGGTGTATCAACCCAAGAAGGGGTTGTCCCTCATTCTATGGAAAGAAGGGGATGAAGGCCCAAAGGGATTGTTGTTCGTTAAAAAAAAGATAAAAGCCTATATGTAAATATTCCAAATGCTTGACCCAGGGATCCCCCAAGAAAGAAATGAAACACTTCTCTATAAGAAAAGGGGGACCCACAAGAATAAATGATAGAATTATTACGGGGTTAGTTGTAGGATAGAAGGTCTCATCACTGTTGGTCACTGTAATTGCTTATTTAACTAAACAATCAAGTGCTACATAAATTGTCAACCCAGGGAAGTCTGTTTATTTCAAAGGTAATCACACACTGTATATGTTCAATCTCAAAAGCAATCTAAAGTTGTAGTAAAAATACATTAATCACACATTGCCTTGAACAAACTGAAGTTCTACTTTGAATTACAGAAAAGCAACCTACCTATTACAGAGTTCAAGTTTAAAGAAACAATTATCCAAAGAATCCTGGATTACATTAAGAGATAACAACCTAGGAAAGAAATCTTCCAGGACACTGCAAAAGGAAAGACCAACTATTCTATAACAGAGAACAAGACCCTATTCCCCAAAAAGGAATCTTCAACACCTGTTTCCGATCATCACACTTTCATGAACTCATTACTAATTAAAATGATTGACACACACTGAAGGCTAACTATCTCTTAACAAAGAACATGACCCTATTCCCAAGCAGGAATCTTCAACACCTGTCCCTGATTATCACGCTTTCATACATTCGCAAAATATGATTGCTAACTAGAATGATTAACAGTTACCCAAGCACGAATTATATGAAAACAATGTAACAACCAGTAAAGAAGAGTTTTAGCAAAACAGAGTTCAATAAAGTAGAGTTTCAACAAAACATAATTTAATCAAGGCATGAACAAAAATAATATTAATACACTACAGAACTAATGGGTGAATCTTGTGAAGAAGGTGGGCCCTCCCTTCTCACAAGATTCCTCAGAAACGAAAGGAACTAGGAAGGAATGCTCAGAATAATCTTGTATTCATCTGTCAACTGTATCATGTTACAATGTCTGAAGTAAACACATCCTTCTCTGTGATTCCTTTCTTAGCGAAGCAAAAGGTCCTTTCTAATGATGATTTCCCCTTATTTAAAGAGGAGAATCCCCTCGATACAATTTGATCATCAAATTACATGTGCACATCTGAATGCTATTCTTAGTTAGATCTAGTTTCTATACTGGAATAGGATATCCTGATCTCTCGTAATAGAAGGCTATTACAATAATTGAAATGGTGTTGAGTGAGGTGTATCTGTTGCATCTGGAGTAACAACTTCTTTATTTATCTTCCTGTTACTGCTGTTACTATTTTAGCATTGCAAATCGTGGGTTTTTTCAGCAACGAGATTTGCGTTCTGACTGTTTCAGCAACGTGGTCTCACGCAACAGCGATGGTTAATTCTGGCTCAAGGTGCAGCTGTTGTGGTGAGTGTAACAACTTCTTCTTGTGTGAATTGTTGTTTCAACATCATAGACCACGGAGAGTGTAACAACTTCTTCTTGTGTGAGTTGTTGTTTCAGCATCGTAGACCACGGAGAGTGTAACAACTTCTTCTTGTGTGAGTTGTTGTTTCAGCATCGTAGACCACGAAGAGTGTAATAACTTCTTCTTGTGTGAGTCATTTTTTCAGCATCGTAGACCACAGACTGTTTCAACCATGGGGTTTGCGTGATTTTGACTGTTTCAGCAATGAGTCTTCAAACAACAATGATAATCTGCAGTTCGAACTATTTCAACACTTATATATTTTTGATCAACGGTTAAGTATGAGAGTAATGTAAAATTATATGCAAAACAAATTAAACATATAGTAAAGAGAAGAGACGTTATATATAGGGTAAAGAGATAATGTAAGTTTAAATGTGAGTGGGAAAATGATGTAATGGTAGCAAAAAGTGTGAACAAAAAGGTACATTATAGGGTCCTAACATCCCCCCCAACTTAAAAGGTTGCATGTCCTCAGGCAACTTCACTTTGAATCAGAATCTGAATACCGACTTTGAACGTGCAAGTTACTTAAGCAGTAGCTGTGGAAAGTGCTGTCTGTTGGAGCTCTGAATCCTTGAACGCGTTGTAGCCTTTGCCAAGCTGTTGTTTCGGCCTTCTTGGGAAACTTATGATGAACTTGATATTTCTCTGCTGACATCCACATAATAGGAAAATGAAACCGATAACCTATCCAGCTTTCAGCACATTGCTGAACACATTTGATGTAGCTAAGTACCCGAGAGATTGTTGTCTCAAGATTAGTGGGGCTAAAGGGATTGTGTTCCTGTCTTTTCTCAGCAGATTGTTGCCAAAACATGTTGTTTGCTTGTAGGGCAGCAATCTCTGTGGATTTAATGAACTGTTGACAATCCTGAAGCACTGTTGTCTGTAGTTGCCGAATGTATTGACTCATCCCTGGTTTCTTAAAAAACTGATAATACTCTACAACAAAGGTGGCAACATTTTGTGGTTCTGGCCATATCCAGAGAAGGCGGTTATCCTCGTTATGCTTGGTAGCTAGGAAGTCATTCTGCCATATAATCTGATTGTTAAATAAGGAGGTGAGTGCCTGAATCTGGATATCACCGACAAGAGGGTTAAGGTTAAGCTGTCGGTTCTCAGGGATGGCCTCATTATGAAGATATACCTCACAGAGGAGGTGTTGATCCATAGTAGAGGCTTCTGCAAAGGTTCTAACAAAATATGCTGGATTTAACACTGCATGAGGTCTGCCTTCTTTGATTGAGTTAATCAGAAAAAATGTAAGTCGTTCCATGAGGAACAGAGAGTAATTGCAGGATGGTTTCCTTGCAGCCAACAACTTTTGTGCCAAGTCAAACATCAGGAGCAATTTGCCTTTTAGCTCTTTATTTTGTTTCTTAAGGGCACGGGATTCCTGGTGTGTTTGCTCCAAATCTTCCCAGTTTGAATATATATGGTTTAGCTAGAGTAGTCTGTGCTCCTGCAGGCTTTTGTCCTGTGTAACAACATACTCTTTTTTCCATTTGTCCATTATTGCCTGCTCATCCCATGGTTGAGTTTGTGTTTCAACATCGCAAGTGATATGCTGAGGTAGGGTCTGAGTGGTTTGTTCCACAAGGGTGTGGGTATTGATCTGGCTAGGAGGGGCAGATTCATCAATAGGCAATGTTCGTACAGCTTTATTAACAAAAACAGGGGCTTCGGATTTGACAATTGTTGTAGGCTAGGGTTCATTTTTAATTTTGGAAGGTCCTGTTGGTTCTTGTGTAACAACATGGTTTTCTTCTTTGACTGCAAAAGTCGTAGGTGCAGGGGAAGCTCCTGGGATTGGAATTTGAATTACTTTGTAGCCTACTTGATAATAGATGTCCCCACAATGACTGCACATATACTCTCTACACTGATTCTTTGTTGTATTTTCCTCTGTCATGGTCGCTATGTGAGCTAGGGTGTACAATTTAAGTTCCTTCTCGTAGGCTTCCTTTACCATGACTAGCTCTTGCTTGTAGGCTTCTAGTTCAGACTTAGGAACTCATTTTCTTTTAAGGCAGAGGCCATTGTTGGTTCTGGAAGAGGGGTGACTGGTTCTTGTGTAACAGTCACAGCCGCACTAGGTGGTTCTTTTGGAGCAGCTACAGGATCGGCAGCTGATTCTTGTATTTCAGCTTCTTGATGTAGAGAAAGTAATGTTGCAGCACCCTGGGCATCTGATTCCTGTATCTCGGTAATAATATCAGTAGCTAGTTCTTGTGTTTCAGCTGTAGTTGGTTCTTGTGTAACAACTATAGCTGGTTCTTGTGTTTCAGCTACTGAATGAGTAGTTGGTTCTTGTGTTTCAGCTACTGAATGAGTAGTTGGTTCTTGTGTTTCAGCTACTTGATGAGTAGCTGGTTATTGTGTTTCAGCTACTTGATTTGAAAAGGATGATGTCGCAACACACTAGGCCTCTGGTTCTTGTGTTTCAGTGCCCGTGGGTGGAATAGGTAAAAATTCCGGAATTTGGGAGGTTGGGAGTGTACGGGGTTTTAGGCGGATGGGTTGGGGGTTTGGGGCAATGGCAGTAGTGGCTGCTCTTGTTGAGGTCCTTGTTTGTTTTCTTTGTAAAAAGGGCGGAAAATGAGGAAATTTATTTTGTTTACGTGGGGGCTTTTCCTCAGTGATGGGACAGGGAGAGTTGTCTGGTCCAGAATCATCGCTAAGGATATGAACGGTAGGAGTGGATGATTCTGGTAAGATGTGGGGCGGGCTTGGTATGGTAGGAAGGTTAATTGGATTGATTGGGTTTGTAGGCGGACTGTTAGGTACTTCCGGAGGGTCTGGAGGGTTTTGTGGTTGTTGTTCCTGAAGATTTTCAGGATATTCAACAGCTTCTTGGGGATCTATGGGTGTGTTGTTTAGGAGAGGGTTTTGTTGGGCAAAACCCTTTTGAATAAGTAGTTGAGCGAGATGGTGATGGGTGAGGGAAAGGGCATGATTTTTAGCCTTTTTACAGTAATGTGACATATTTTTAAGACATCCGAGTAGATAATAAGGAATGTTCACCAATCTAGCATGTCGTAAATGAGACAACAAGACAAAATCGTATTGGTAGACTACCTGGTATCGGCCTTCACAAGTAAGGTAGTGCTTGACAAACTCCACAACTTTCGGCCACAGAGGCGGCAACGAGATAAGTCGGACACCCCGGCCTTTGGGCTCAATTTGTTCCCCTGGAAAGAGGAAATCTCGATGGGAATTAAGGATGATATGTTTGTGGCTGAACCAGTGAATGCCATTAGCAGGGAGACCCGAAACCTGTGCTATATCCTCCTCTGTAACTGGAATCCGAACCCCTTGAACAATGGAATGATCTTCCTGGAGATTTTGAGCAAATTGAAGAACCTGTTGTTGATCAAATCCCTGGAGCCTCTGAAAATAACCCAGCCATCCTGCCTATAGAAAAATTTGATAGACTTCTAGATATAGTTCTAACAGGGCTATCGTGGCGGGTTCGTACCGTATAACAGGGCCTCCCATAGCTAACAGCTCCATAAATGCACTGTCATAGAGTCAAGTAACCGCTTCTGTGCAGAGTAAGTTTTTTGGGCGAAGGCATGCAAATGGTGGTAAAACAAACAAAAGGATGGTAAAAAGAAAATGACGGTGGTTGGTTCGTGTGAAATGATGATATAAGATTTTGATATTTCCCCCCCCTTTAAGTACAGCTAAAATAATGGTTTTACATGAGTGGTAATAATGAGTTGGAATCTTCTCATTAACTATAGTTCAATTGTATTTACATATAAAGTTTACACACCTCATCTTTACCTTTTGATTCGTACTTCAAACAAAATATAGTGCCTGTCCATAATAGTTCTGCAGTAGCCATGGGGGAGACTTTTGATTTGTTAGAGAAATTGTATCAAGGATTTGTTTAGTGGAAGGACAAAATGTAGTATGAGAGTGCAAGAGCTTATTGACAGGGAACGCTGAAAAGTTGGTGTTTCAGCAATAGGGAAAGAATAGAGAAATGTTTGCTGAAGAGTGATGTTGCAGAATACTGCTGAGGAAGTGGTGTTTCAGAAGTGGCGACATGTTGCTGAGTAGTGGTGTTTCAGCAACAAGGAGAAGGGAAAAAAATTGTTGAACAATGGTGTTTTGGCAATGGAGGAAAAGGCAAAAAGTTGTGGAACAGTGGTGTTTCAGCAATGGGAAAAAGGTGAAAAGTTGCGGAACAGTGGTGTTTCAACAATGGAGGAAAAGGCAAAAAGTTGTGGAACAATGGTGTTTCAACAAAGGGAAAAAGGCGAAAAGTTGTTGAACAATGGTGTTTCAGCAATGGGGGAAAAAGGCGAAAAATTGTTGAACAGTGGTGTTTCGGCAATGGAGGAAAAGACAAAAAGTTGTTGAACAATGGTGTTTCAGCAATGGAGAAAAAGGCGAAAAATTGTTGAACAGTGGTATTTCAGCAATGGGGAAAAAGGGAAGTAGTGTTTTATAAGATGAAGCTTGGCTCTTCTTGAAGTAAGATCATCCTTTCTTGGTAGGCCTTTGCTTTGATCGAGAATCTGCAAAAATCAATTGTAACATGGTATTTCTTGACATGGATTATTAGTAAACGAAATCTAATCTAATACTAAAGAAATTAATTTAAAAAGGATTAATTACAATGAGGGGTAGGAGGCCCCTCTAAAAAAAGGTAATGAGAGTCTGCCACACATGTGGCCTTAAAATCTTCTTTGGAAATAGGGCGCTGGTACAGACGGAGTCGATGACCATTTACAAGTAACGATGTTTTAGAGTCATCGATTGTGAGGAGCCTTACTGTTCCATTGGGGAAAACAGTGTCCACTTCGTAAGGTCCAAGCCATCTTGTACGTAGTTTCCCTTGAAATTCTTTAAACCGAGAATCATATAGTAAGGCCCAATTACCTTTTTGGAATTGCTTATGCTTGATAGTTTTGTCATGCCATTTTGATCTTTGTTGTTGAATCATAGTTGTCTGATGAATGACATCTAGTCTTTTTTCATCCAATTCATTAAGCTGTTGCAACCTGGCTGTCTGTGCATCGATCAAATCAAGGTTGACAACTAAACCAGTCCTTAAAGTTTTGATTTCAAATTCCACAGGAAAGATGACATTTTTTCCATAAACTAATTCATAGGGATAGAATCCTGTAGTATTTCTCCAGGTAGTTCTGTAGGCCCATAATGCTTCAGGGAGCCTGTGAGACCAGTCCTTTCTGTTTTCCTTCATTGTTTTTGTGAGAATGGCTTTTATTACTTTATTTGTGCTTTCCACCTGTCCATTGGCTTGGGGGTGGTAAGGTGTAGTCATTCTATGCTGAATATGATATTTCTTAAGGGTGGCTTTAAAACCGCGAGAAGTGAAAGGAGGTCCCCCATCTGTAACTAATTCTCTCAGCACTCCAAATCTGATGAAGATGTCTTCAAATAGGAAATCTAGAACTGCTTCTTCGGTCGCTCTATGAAGTGCTTTAGCTTCCACCCATTTGGTCATATAATCTGTGTAGACCACTATATAAACTTTTTGATTGGATGGGGGGTTAATGGGTCCTACAAAGTCTAAGGCCCATCTTTCAAATGGTTCGAGTATTACCTGGGGATTTAATGGCATTTCATCTCTATGATTAGGTTGGCCCATTCTTTGACAGCTATCACAGGCCCAGACATACTTCTTTGCATCTTTAAAAAGTGAGGGCCAATAATACCCCATCCTGAAAATTTTATGTGTTGTTCTTTTATCAGCAAAATTCCCTCCACAAGGGCCATCATGACAAGCTTTTAGTAGATCGTAAACTTCATCTTCTCTAATGCACCTTCAGATTTCTTGATCAAGTCCTGTGTGGAAAAGACACCCACTTATCCAGCTATACTGAGCACTTTGTTGAATGATTCTTCTTTTCTCCCGGTGGGATAGGTGTGGTGGTAACTTCCCTGCAACCAAGTAGTTAGTGATGTATGCATACCATGGTGAGTGAGCAGATACTGCAAATAGATATTCATCAGGAAATGAATCATCTACTGGGGTATTATCATCAGGTGTTAACCGAGAAAGGAAATCAACAACTACATTTTCTTTTCCTGGTCTATCTACAATTGTAATATCAAATTCTTGTAATAATAGTAACCATCTGTTGACTCTAGCATTTGTGATAGGTTTGTTCATTAGATATTTGATAGCTGAGTGATCAATATGGACAAGAGTAGAGTAGCCAGTGATGTAATGTCGAAACTTATTAATAGCATAGATAACTGCTAAGAATTCCTTTTCGGTAACTGTATAGTTAAGTTCGGCAGGAGTCATATTCTTGCTAATGAAATAAATAGCATAAGGAAGATGATTTTCTTCTTGTCCCAAGACAACTCCTATTGCAGTGTTTGAAGCATCAGAGGATATATGAAAGGGAAGTGTCCAATCAAGTCCTCTTAGAATAAGGGTTGTAGATAACTAATGTTTAAGTGTATTAAATGCTTCCTGGCAAGGGTTAGTCCATTTGAATTCAACATTTTTCATTAGTAATACAAACGGGGGAGAAGCTATTTTGGAAATTTTTTTGATAAATCTTTTGTAGTATCCAGCATGTCCTAGAAAACTTCTTACCTCTGTTTGNGTTTTGGGAATAGGAAGATTTTTAATGACTTGTATCTTGGATGGATCCACTTGGATTCCTTGAGATGAAATAAAATGTCCAAGCACTATTCCTTCACTCATCATCATATGACATTTTTCTGTACTTAAGGAGAGGTGGGCTTGTATACATCGTTTAAGTACTATCTCAAGGTTTTGTAGTTCTTTCTGAAAAGAAACACCATAAGGAGTAAAATCATCCATAAAAATTTCCATAGAGTCATTAAGCATATCAGAAAAGATTCCTATAACTTCTCTTTGAAAGGTTGCTGGTGCATTACATAGTCCAAATGGGAGAACTCTATAAGCAAAAGTTCCCCAAGGGCTAGTAAAAGTGGTTTTATCTTGGTCTTGGGGTGCAATTTTGATCTGATTATACCCACTAAAACCATCTAAAAAGGAGAAAAATTTCTTCCCTGACAAACTGTCTAACACCTGATCAATGAATGGTAACGAGAAGTGATCTTTTTGAGTGGATTTATTTAAAGCTCTGTAATCTACACATACTCTCCATTTCCCATTTTTCTTAGGAACTATTACCAACGGGGAAACCCATTCATTGTCCGATATGGGATATATAAACCCTGCATTGAGCAATTTTTGAAGTTCTTCTTTAAGGATTTCTCTTAAATTAGGGTTCATTCGTCGTTGAGATTGGCAGATCGATCGACAATCTTCCTTGATATATATACGATGAGTACATAATTCGGGAGAGATTCCTTTCATATCTGTATAGTCCCATGCAAATGCTTCTTTATGTTCAAGAAGTAACTTCATTAATTGTTGTGTTTCAACATCTGCCAGGTTGGGGTTTATGTTTAGTGTTTTGCCAGGTTCAATTTCTACTGGTATGCTTTTAGAAGAGATGGTGGCAGATGTTTGAGGTGGGTTTTCAGAGTTAAGGTTTTCTTGATTATCTGACTCCAAAAGTGCAACTAGTTGGTTATGAGTTTCTGGAGTCACGAAGGAGGGTTCACAAATAAAATTATTAATTACTTCATCCTCAGTGGCATCTTTAAGGCTTAAGGCTTGTCCGGTAGTCAAGATGGGTTGAGTAAGTTGATTATCAAAGTCTACCCATACAGAATTATCATTATTAATCAAGGGTGTAGCGTGAGGGTAGAGGGTAAGATGTTTAGTCTCGTAACCGTTGAAAATTGTCATTGAACCTGATCTACAGCTGATAAAAGCGTCTGATGTGGCTAGCCAAGGCCTGCCCAAAATTAGAGGGTGGCCCCCCAACTTTGTTTTAGGTTGTAATACCACAAAGTCAGCTGGATAATTCCAGGATTCCACTGAGATAATTAGGTCTTCAATGACTCCCTCCGGTTTGATTATAGAACGGTCAACTAATTCTAGGATAGTTGGGGTGTATATGATTTTATTCTGCAGTTGTAACAGTTGTGAGGTTTCCAGAGTCATAATATNTTGTAATACCACAAAGTCAGCTGGATAATTCCAGGATTCCACTGAGATAATTAGGTCTTCAATGACTCCCTCCGGTTTGATTATAGAACGGTCAAATAATTCTAGGATAGTTGGGGTGTATATGATTTTATTCTGCAGTTGTAACAGTTGTGAGGTTTCCAGAGTCATAATATTGATAGCGACACCTAAGTCTACCAAGACTTGAGGGATTATCGTTTTTCCAATTTGTACTGTGACGGTAGGGTGGTCGGGATCACCATATTTAACTAGGGAAACTTTACCTGACATTAGTGCAGAAAAGTCACCCATGACATGAACTATAAGGGGATTTTTAATTTTCCTACCAGGTTTCTTAACACAAATGTCTCGCATAGTCCTGGCATAAATTGGTACATCTCGTAGTGCTTGTAATAGTGGAATTTTGACATAAAGATTTTGTAATTCCCCTAGAAGATTAAAAGCAGGTGGCTCAGGCGTTTTAGTCAAAGCTAAACGCTCAGGAAATGGTGGTTGTGCTGTTTCAAGAACAGTGTTAGAGGATGATTGTACCTCTTCAGGTACATCATGCTTTTTTGTTTCCTCTTTATCAGAAGAGGTAACATCAGCTATGATAGGTTCTACTATTCTCCCGGATTGTAAATGAATATTATTGCATTGCGCAAGGAGAAGAGCAAGTGTAGGCTGGTTATGAATATCAATGCACTGCACAGCTTTATTATTGGGGTTAGGGTTAGGTTGTACAGGTAGTTGGGGCCTCATCATTTGATTGTTTGGTGGAGTACCTGATGGTAAGGAGAGTGGTTGCAGAATTTGTGATTGAGGTAATTGATTTGGGAGTGGGGGTTGTTGCCCTCTCCAATTTGGATTCCATTGGTTCAGATACGGTTGTTGTTGTTGTGGAGGCCAAGGAGTCCACATTGACAGATCAACAAAGGGAGGGTTAGTTTGTTGCATGGGTGGGTAATTCATTTGATTTAGGTATTGCATTTGATTATAGGGAGGGTAATTCATTTGATTAAAAGAAGGATAGTTATTCCAACAATTAGAAGGTGTAAATGGCATATTAGGATTCATACCTTGTCCCCGCGGTTGCCATTGCCTTCTCTGTGTCAACAGATAGACGACTTTAGCTTCTTCATCAGTTGGTTGTAATGCTACCTTGATTCCTGGTAGAGAAGGGCATTGTTGAGCTTCATGATCTTTATCACAGATGGTGCAGATTGGCTTTTTGTCCAATGGGCATTCCCTTCGTGGGTGCTTGTCTCTGCATTTAGAACAAAAGATGGACATAGTTGCTTCTGCTTCAGCTTGTTTCTTTTGAATCTGCAGGGTATCAATTTGTGAGGCAAAAGAGCTTAACATTTCAGTTTTAAAACCTTCAAGTAAATTACCTATTTCGGCTCTTGTTGCTCCCCCACTGGCTGATGTTTGAACTCTCGAAAATGTGGTATCCCTGCTATTTGATCTATTCCTTGAACCTCCTCTTGAACATATTTTACATAGGTTAACAATTTCATCATATGGTTCTTTATATATATCCCCTTTTCCAAGCATATTCAACATATATAGACAGTCATCCCTTACTCATTTTAGTAATATTGTTTTAAGAATGTCTTTACTTACATCGGGGTGACTGGATCTTTGTAGATTACACTGTAGCCTTTCTACAAAGTCCTCCAGATTTTCATCCTCTTTCTGTATCATCTTGAATAGCTCCTCTTTTTTTTCTCTTGTTCGGCAATAGTCCTGGTATTTATGCAAGAATTTCTGTTTCATCTGGTCCCATGTTGTGATTACATGACCTCCAAGACTCATGAACCATCTTAGTGCATTTCCTTTCAATGTTGCTGGAAATAGCTTTAATTTTTGAGCATTGGAAATGTAATCATAACTTCTGCATAATATGTCAAACTCAAAAAGGAATTCATCAGGATCCTCTGAAGATAAACCATGAA
>JASDQU010100057.1:145229-242891 GCA_032191745.1 Picea mariana | reverse complement strand
CTAATGTGGAAAAAGAGTTTTCATCATTTACCTCTCTTTCAGGACCTGCCTGTTCTTCATGATGCAGTTCTTCATTATACTCATCCATGTTTTCTTCTGTTTTCTCCCCTGCTGCGCTTGCTCTGTCCTCAATGTTTCCTGCTGGTTTCTTGACTATCTCAGGACTCCAAACCTCTTTCCTCGTTTCAAAGTTTGCTTGAAAGGCAGGTTGGGATTTCGGTTTCCGAGAGTTTGGTCGTTGAGGAGCAACATATTCAGATTTTGATATAATCTCGTCGATATAAGTCTTTCTTCCTCCTCTTCCTCTACCCCTGCCACCTGTAGGATCAGTTTCTTTGGGGTCTCTGCGTCCTCTCATGCAATCTTTATATCTGAAAGAACATAAGTGCTTTTGAAATCTATAATTACCTTCCCCGGCAACGACGCCAAAATGTTGGTCACTGTAATTGCTTATTTAACTAAACAATCAAGTGCTACATAAATTGTCAACCCAGGGAAGTATGTTTATTTCAAAGGTAATCAAACACTATATATGCTCAATCTCAAAAGAAATCTAAAGTTGTAGTAAAAATACACTAATCACACATTGCCTTGAACAAACTGAAGTTCTACTTTGAATTCCAGAAAAGCAACCTACCTATTACAGAGTTCAAGTTTAAAGAAACAATTAAGAATCCTGGATTACATTAAGAGATAACACCCTAGGAAAGAAATCTTTCAGGACACTGCAAAAGGAAATACCAACTATTCTGTAACAGAGAACAAGACCCTATTCCCCAAGCAGGAATCTTCAGCACCTGTTTCCGATCATCACACTTTCATGAACTCATTACTAATTAAAATGATTGACACACACTGAAGGCTAACTATCTCTTAACAGAGAACATGACCCTATTCGCCAAGCATGAATCTTCAACACCTGTCCCTGATTATCACGCTTTCATACATTCGAAAAACATGATTGCTAACTAGAATGATTAACAATTACCCAAGCACGAATTATATGAAAACAATGTAACAACCAGTAAAGCAGAGTTTCAACAAAATAGAGTTCAGTAAAGTAGAGTTTCAGCAAAACATAATTTAATCAAGGCATGAACAAAAACAATATTAATACACTACAGAACTAATGGGTGAATCTTGTGAAGAAGGTGGGCCCTCCCTTCTCACAAGATTCCCCAGAAACGAAAGGAACTAGGAAGGAATGCTCAGAATAATATTTTATTCATCTGTCAACTGTATCATGTTACAATGTCTGAAGTAAACACGTCCTTCTCTGTGATTCCTTTCTTAGCCAAGAAAAAGGTCCTTTCTAATGATTATTTCTCCTTATTTAAAGAGGAGAATCCCCTCGATACAATTTGATCATCAAATTACATGTGCACATCTGAATCCTATTCTTAGTCAGATCTAGTTTCTACACTGGAATAGGATATCCTAATCTCCCATAATAGAAGGCTATTACAATAATTGAAATGGTGTTGAGTGAGGTGTAGCTGTTGCAGTTGGAGTAACAACTTCTTTATTTATCTTCTTGTTACTGCTGTTACTGTTTCAACATCGCAAATCATGGGCTATTTCAACAACGGGATTTGCGTTCTCACTGTTTCAGCAACGTGGTCTCACGCAGTAGCGATGGTTAATTCTTGCTCAAGGTGCGGCTGTTGTGGTGAGTGTAATAGCTTCTTCTTGTGTGAATTGTTGTTTCAGCATCGTAGACCGCGAAGAGTGTAACAACTTCTTCTTGTGTGAGTTGTTGTTTCAGGATCGTAGACCACGGAGAGTGTAACAACTTCTTCTTGTGTGAGTTGTTGTTTCAGCATTGTAGACCACAGAGAGTGTAACAACTTCTTCTTGTGTGAGTCGCTGTTTCAACATCGTAGACCACAGACTATTTCAACCACAGGGTTTGCGTGCTTTTGACTGTTTCAACAACGTGCCTTCAAACAACAATGATAATCTGCAGTTCGAACTGTTTCAACACTTATATATTTCTGATCAACGGTTAAGTATGAGAGTAATGTAAAATTATATGCAAAACAAATTAAACATATAGTAAAGAGAAGAGATGCTATATACCTTTGGAAAGATAGGTTAAGGTGATAATGTAAGTTTAAATGTGAGTGGAAAAAGGATGTGATGGTAGCGAAAAGTGTGAACAAAAAGGTACATTATAGGGTCCTAACAATCACGAGCCAACCTATCATGATCATGGGTATCTAGTGGTATGACATTACCATCATCTGGCCACCAAGCCAGGGTAGTGTCTCTTAGTTGCACAACTTAGAAAAAGGGGGTTCATCATGAGCCAAGCTTGTTATTTATGCAAGGTATTTGTGAGTGACACTATCATTATCTGGACAACACGCCAGGACAGTGGCCTTCAACTCGTTCTTAAAACATGAAAGAAACAAAAAATGGCAAAACAACGGGCTTGGAAAAAATGCATTGCAAACGAAGGTGCCACACACCCTCTACAAAGGCACCCATGAATGAGACACTACAACTCCTTGTATGTCACGAAACCCATTCCTATTGAGTCTTGATCCTTAACCACTTCATCTACTTCACATGGATTATAGAGGGATCACTTGGGGAAAACTGCTTGACCTAGGGAAATATATACCTAATAGGACACCTCGTTGACCCTCCCATATCCAAGCTTGGCAAGTCGCATAATGTCTTTGAGCACTTACTTGTTTGACCGGGTAATATTTGATGCACATGCTTAGGTGGATCATTTATTGATTTGATTTACTCATCATGATATTATAACTTGATATCCTTGGAGGGTGTGCTTATTTGTCTTTGTGGGACCTAGTTGGTGGACAGTTTTGTAGGAACAAGCCTAACTTGGGCTTCCATGGGGCTTGAATCCCACAGGTTGGATGCCAAGGGCTCACCTTCTGAGGCCTAAAACACAACCTAGAAGAGGTGACCTAGCCCTCACATGCCAAATGTTTTTCCTAGGAGAGGAAAAACATCATCTTTGGAGGCATGATGTCACCTGGAAGGGATAGGGTTTGGTGGTGAAGTTATTACTCATTGACACATGGAAATTTTGAGGAGAAGAAGGCCTTGACCATGAGGAGA
Source organism: Picea mariana (assembly GCA_032191745.1). Taxonomy (NCBI): domain Eukaryota; kingdom Viridiplantae; phylum Streptophyta; class Pinopsida; order Pinales; family Pinaceae; genus Picea; species Picea mariana. The sequence continues at coordinate 239,798 of JASDQU010100057.1, read as the reverse complement.
TGGCCTTTGGAGGCCTAACAATGCATCTCCAACTCCAACGACTTGCTCCTAGTTTCAAAACATCCCCTAAAGGGGTGATGTCACCTTAAGTAAATTTTAAGTGAATTGTTTAATATCATTTGGTTTCAAAGGGTAAGTTAAGGGTTGTGGACCCCTTGTCTTATGTTTTACCCTTGCTAATGTGGACAAACTATTTTAGTGACATTTTGTATAAACAAAGATCATAAGATCTCATTTTAAATCATAACTCTCCCACTGTGAGAAGTATTGGACTGGAATTTTCACTATCTTTGGCTATTTTCTCTCTTGTGCTCTTGTTTATGGCTATCTTTATTGGTTATTGGTTGGTGGAAGTGATGCACTAGCCTTGGAAGGCTCTTCTTTTTCTATTGTGGTGCTTTATCTTAGCATTTTCCCTTGAATTAGTAAGGCTTTTACTTTGTATTATCGTTTTTTTTCAAGTCAAGGTTATTTTTCTAGAGCTAGGTGGGAAATATAAGGGCATACACCCCCACCTTAGCCTCCATCAATTTATGCTTAAGTATTGTTGATTTAATAAGGGTTTACTAAGAGAAGTATAAGTACATACACCCTCTTAGTATAAACCCTAGCGAGGGATACTTGCCTTGGGGAGTAAGAGGACTTACACCCCCAAGGAGGTAGTACCTCTAGGTCATTATTTTCTTGACTCCATTAACCCAATCATTAAAAGCACTAGTCATTACTTGTTGCATTGGATATATAAATTGTTGCCTTGGTAAACGTGAAAGTTTCAAGTTTTGAAGTTATCTCTTTTGGAAGTTATTCTTTGAGCCTTTGGCTCTCTTGCCTCATCGAGGTGTCCCCTTTCAACCATTAAATCTTGTTGTTGTTTCAACTAACTTCTACAGCCATAAGGTTGCAGAAAACCTAATCCTTTAAACCCTAATAAATCCTAAACTATCCCTAGGATTGCCCCCTAACTTTTCCCTAACTCTCTACTAACCTAGGCACATTTTTTGGGATAACTAGGACTGAATTTTAGTGGGTGATTTTATGAAATCTAACTTAGTTTGCTACAGCCATTAGGGTTGTTAGTGTTTTTCATAATTTATCACTTAACAACTGCTAATCAGGTGTCAAATTGCATGCTAAGTTATAATCTTTAGCTAGTCTAACTCTTGTACTTGCAAGTTGTTTTATCTAAGCTTTTAAAGCACTCTTTTTTTTGTGGTTATAGATGATATATTGATTAGTTTACTGCTATAATTAGGGACAACAATATTAAATTGATTGTCTAACTAACATACTACAAGTATCCTTGGTTTTCATTGTGTCTCGGGAAGGTACCTTACTCTCGACAAGTCACTCAACTCATTTGGCAAGCCTTAACCCTTCTCAAGACTCTTTTCAAGCTCTTTATAGAATTTAGAATTGACCGCTAGGGACATCCATCCATACTTATCATTTTCCACCTCAATCCCCCCAAGGGTTACCGGGATTCCCCTGTTGAGGTGACTACCTCACCTCTGAAGTGACGAGAACACCTGCCTAAGGTGATAGTGGGTAGGTTCTCTCTAAGTTGTCACCAATTGGTGGTTGGGTGAGGCTTTGCCCAACCTACAACTTTGCGATAACAAGGCCCATTCAATCATGTCGTCGTCATGAAAAAAAATGTGGAGAATGTAAACAATATATTTTGGCACATAGGTCATGGAATCTAGTCCAATTGTTCAAGCAAAAATTGAAGCAAACTCTTTGTATGGGTATTTCAGAGAACTTACCTCAACTTGAGCAGAATTGTTGGCAATTCTTGGGCTGGAGAGATAATTCTAGAGGAGCTATACTCCTCCTTGGTGTTCCTTTATAAATTCACATGCTTCCTCATTTTTAAACATCGTAGTGGGGTTTGAAAGTTGCAACATTCTCCTGAATACTAAGGGAGTCAAAGAGATTGGCAGTTTCCCTTGGATTTTAATAATTCTTCTTTCTGTTTTGAACTTATCTGCGCACCAAAGTACTAGTTCTTTGAAGTCTACCACCTCGGGTACACTCCTAGACAATACTATGCTTAAAATCCAAACCTTATTTACCTTCTTCTCTACGGGGGGGGGAAGAGACAAATACCACTTATAGGCTTGCAACCACTGGAATTGATGATCTTCTCATCCAAGAGTGTTGAGTGTGTCTATGAAATGCAAGTCCTTTCTTCTACTTGACAGTTTCTTACACTGATTTATATTTTAATGAATAGGTGGTGCTCCTATCGATGTAACCTTTTTACAACATGGAATTTTAATTATTTGTTAAATTTACCACATATCGCCTTAATTATCAACTGCTATAGCTCTTATTTAAAAGTTGTTGTTGATGTTTTGGTAGTTGTGGGAGGTATTCCCTCCTGGACAACTTTTCTTAGAGAAGAAGAAGATTTCGAGAAGTCAAAGGAAGACAATTGAACAGTTGAAGAACACCCCGAAAAATAATAAAGTAAAATAGAAGACCACAAAAGAGAAGTTGACCTACAAGAAATAATAATAAAGTGGAAATATAATTTCCAGGAAGAGAAGTCGGCCCACAGTAATAATAAGACCCAGAATAAGAAGTCGGCCCCAGACATGCACCCAGATTAGTATACATATGAATATGGGTTATTTCATTTGCACAGTCAGGTCGTTCTCCTTTTGCAATGCGCATTAGGGAGTTGCAGCTGCAGTTTCACTATTTTTGGTTCTCTTGGAGAGTGTGCCCCACTTAGGGAAGGATATTATTGGTGGCTCTTGGTGGTTTCTCTTGTTCACTACCTCTGGAGGATTTGCACTAAGGTTGTGTGGTACTGCCCAATTGCTTTGTGCCAATTGTCGCAACAATTACAATTGCAATTACCAATTACTAGTGGCACCAACTCTGTGGTGCTAGCTCTGTGATGTCAATTCTAGTGATGCGCCTATCTTGGTGCCAGCTCTGTGGTGTGTTATCTTGGTACCTGGTATGTGGTGCTGCTCAATTGTCAACCCTCACTAGAGTTTGAGAAGAATAAGAGATAAGTATTTGGTTTTTCATTGTTGGTTTTCTCTTGTGATTAGAGCATGTTTAGGGTTGTATTGGAATATTCTATCTAAGAAAAGTTGGATGGGTTTTTCCTCGAGTTTGGGCTTTTCCCAGGACAAAAATTTGCGTCTTCTTGTGCTTGTTTATCTATTGCTTATATATTTCAGTATATGATTATTGAATGTTAACATAAGATAAAAATGTTATGGAAAATCTAGTGTTAACTAAACTAATGAAAATCTAACATGGTATCAGAGCCAGGTTTCCTTCAGAACAGTCTAATCGCTAGAAGGAAGATCGTGAGATTTTCCACATTACTGAGATTTGTCACTGCACATGCAATTTGTTGTTGCAAAATTTTCTTTTTCAAGATCGTTGATAACTTGTTATAAATTCGATTGGGACAAACTCCACCACTGATCAATTCGCCCTACTCTAGCGCACCTATTGCACTTCTCTGATTAAATTTCCGTCAAAATTAAATTTTTAGGGTTTTAGGCTTGTTGACATTTTCCTGGACATTGAGCCCTCTTATTCAAATTTCTAACTTTTTATTATTAATGTAATGTCTCATATTAGAAGACAAAGTTGGATGGTGTACTTGTATATAAGACAAGGGTGTTTGTAGGAGATGTACACTTGGAAAAATGACATTTATCCAAGCAATGACAGTAGATCCAAAAGGGATCTTAAATCTAGTGCATTCAGAGGAAGCCCAAGAGTTGGAGGCAACAATGATGATGTCTCCTACAATATACAACAACTCAAATGGGACAACAACAACTAGACTCTAGGTTTGCATATCAGGTTTGATATTTTATACTGTGGTATCCTAAATAAGTGTTGTAACTATAATAACAGTCTTTAGAGTTCTATTACTGCTTTTGTTATCAAATTTTTAGTAACACTTGAATATTGTTAGTATGATGCATTTTTTTACAAGATAAATTGATCTCCTCCAGGATATGTTCTTGGTTGTTGACCTTGTTCTAGGCAGGTTATCTTGTAAATTCCATGGAGGTTACCACATAGATGTCGTTGTTCTTGTTTCTTGTTCAGGGCAGGTTACCGTGGAGGAATGATTGGTCACAACATTGGATGAGTGTTGTTTTTATTTCTTATTATTGTATTTTTGTTTTGGATCTTGTTCCAGGCAGGTCACAAGTGCTAGCTCTAAGAAGGAGCTACTGTGATGATTGTTCCCATTCTTGTTTGTATTATTGTTATTATTATTAGAATATTATTCTTGTCTGTTGTTTTTCTCTTGTTGTTTCTCTTATTCCAGGTAGGTCATAGGTGATAGCTCTAAGAGGGAGATATAATGACGGTTGCAGGAGGCAACATATTATATGGTCTCTAGCTGAGACATGGAGCAAACTATCTAGACATAGAGTTGTGTACATCCTTATAACGAAGGAGAAGAGGACGAAGTCAAAACCTTCTGGCAAGAAGGGAACTTTTGTATCTCATATAGAGATTGATTGTAAGGAGTAGAAGGCTCTGAATATAATCGTACAGATCCCTCTAGTTCAATTGATTACTCTTCAGATCATCAGGAAGAGTTAGTAGAGCCAAAAGGGCCTTCCCAGAATCATTGCAATAACCAAGAAGAGACCAACATGGTTCTGTGATACTTTCCAGGATGCAAAGAGGATATAGATATATGGCATTGATGAGCCATATCATGAGAAGGAGAAGATGGCTCCACTAGTGGTGAGGCAGGTGGCCCCACCAAGTACCATCTCCAAATTAGCTACAGTTCAGAGGGAGTCAACCCTTTGAATCCAGTAGGGAGGAGCAGCCTCCCCAGGACAATTCATAGGAGATCATAATTTAGAGAAAATGACTCCGAATATTATATAGACTCAGAGGGAGTCAAGCTTCAGAGGGAGCTTGAAAATTCAGAGTGAGCGTGATCTCAGAGAGAGTTAGTGGCGTATTCCTCCTCAAATTTAGATGGGAGAGAGATACGTATTCCGGGACTAACAAACAGGTGCCATGAGTTGAGAAGGATAGATTGAAGCTTCAGAGGCTTCAAGGAGACATGAGACCTCCTGAGAGGATTCCCTTGTTTCAGTGACAGAGGAGGAAGCCAGTCAGAAGGACTAGGATATGGATTTTTCCTTGGTTCCGAGACCAGAAGGGAAGTCAGTGGTGACTTCCAAGTTGATCTACAAGATCAAGCATGCTGCAAATGGTAGCATAGAGAAGTTCAAAGCGAGATGTGTGGCTAGAATATTCTCCCAGAAAGAGGGAGAATATTATGACAAGACACTTGCTCCAGTAGCTAGACACAATGTACATAGAGAAGCCATAAGATACATGAGAAGGAGTCTCATGCCTGCAGATTGAAGAAGGATTTATATGGGCATAAGCAGGAAACCAGGGAAGGATATGCTAGACAATTATTTTGATGAGATTGGGAATGGTTGCCCCTTGATATTGGATGACCTGTTTCTTATAGGGGACGAGAAGCTCACAGATGGGTGCAAAAGGAAACTCAATTTAGAGTTCAAAATGAAGGATTTGGATTTAATGGGATTGGAGGTGTGGCAAAGACCGGATGAGATTTTCCTTAGCTAAGGAAAATACACAGTTGAGATTCTGCAGAGATTTAGGATGATGGACTGCAAGTCTATGGCCACACCGATGGTGACGAATCTGAAGCCCTTGAGTGATTCATCTTCAGATTTGGTGGATCCCACAATGTACATAAATTTTTTTGGATCTTTGATGTAACTGGTTAACACAAGGCTAGACATATGTTTTGTAGTGAAAACCTTGAGTCAGTACATGATTGAGCCTATACATGTACATTGGAAAGTAACAAAACATGTGTTGAGGTACCTACATGGTACAAATAGATATGGTTTGATATATGTCTCAGATGGAAATGTGAAGTTGTAGGGTTATACAAACTCTGACTGGGAAGGGAGTGCAGTGGACCATAAAAGTACATTAGGATGTTGCTTCAGATGTCAGTGACACTCAGTATAGCAGAGGCAGAGTATATAGCATCCAATGTTGCAAGTCGTGAAGCAGTGTTGCTTCAGAAGCTGCTTGTAGGGTTATTTGATCTAGAGTTGGAGCCAAATTTGATATATTGTGATAATCAAAGTTGTGTGAAGCATATAGAGATCTAATACCATTACATTCGAGACATGATGCAAAGAGGAGTTTAGGAGCTCCAATACATATCCACATATGAGCAAATAACATACATTCTCACCAAGCCTCTATCTAGAGTGAAGTATGAGTACTTCATAGACACGCTTGGCGTGATGCAGAATGTCCACCCTCGTTGAGAGGGAGCTGTGTTGTTTCTCCTCCTATCGGGTAACCCCTCTAGCCAAGGATTCCCTAGATCAATCATGTGAGGTTACTGAGGGGGTAATGCACTGCCGAACATGATCAGAGAAGAAACATCACATGCATAGTCGTGAGGACCATCGAAGTAGCTAATAGCTACTAGATGAGACTATGACTATGATTGATGGCATGGTATTAGTTGTGTGCTACTAGCCGATTGTTGCATAGTTATAGAGACCATCGACTGTGACTATGGTTGATGGCATGGTAGTAGTTGTGTGCTAATAGTTGATTGTTGCATAGTCATAGGGACTCCAGACTATGATTATGGTTGATGGCATGATAGTAGTTGTGTGCTACTAGTTTATTGTTGCATAATCATAGAGACAATTGAACTAGATGGTGGTATCTTTTGTAGCTACCATTTGATTGAAGAATATGACTATGGTTGATGGCATGGTAGTTGTTGTGTGCTACTAGTTGATTGTTGCATAGTCATAGAGCTTGTGACTATGGTTGATGGCATGATAGTAGCTGTGTGCTACTAGTTGATTATTGCATAGTCACATAGATCATAAGTATGGTTGATGGCATGGTAGTAGCTTAGTGCCACTATTTTATTGTTGCATAGTGATGGTGACTATTGAATTCCAGATCATGACTATGTCTAATGGCATGGTAATAGCTTAGTGATACTAGTTGATTTTTGCATAGTCATGAGACACTACTGGATAACATGGTAGTAGCTTAGTGCTACGAGTTGGTTTCCATGTAGTCATGACATTATGGTGGCAACTTTGTGTTGATAGTTGATTGTTGTAGATAATAGTAGTAACTTAGTGCTACTAGTTGATTGCAACATAAGTCATATAGACTATGGTAGAGGATAGAGCTATTGATGGCATGGTGGTAGCCGTGGGGCTACTAGATTATTTGCAGAGTAGTCAATGGACTACTAGAAGAAAACATCGTGGAACAATACCTCCCTAGCTAAGAGGGAGTGTTATTGTTTTCGTAACTACGATAGGTATTCCCTCTTGGACAACATTTCTTATAGAAGAAGAAGATTCCAAGAAGTCAAAGGAAGACCATTGAACAGTTGAAGAACACCCCAAAAAAGAACAAAGTAAAATAGAATACCACAAAAGAGAAGTCGGACCACAGGAAAAAATAATAAAGTGGAAATATAATTTCCAGGAAGCGAAGTCGACCCACATAAACAATGAGACCCAGAATAAGAAGTCTTCCCTAGACATGCACCTAGATTAGTATAAATAAAAATATGGGTCAGTTCATTTGCACAGTTAGTTTCATTATTTCTGGTTTCTGGTTCTCTTGGAGAGTGTGCCCCACTTGGGGAAGGATATTCTTGGTGGCTCTTGGTGGTTTCTCTTGTGCGTTACCTCTAGAGGAGTTGCACTAAGGTTGTGTGGTGCTTCCCAGTAGCTTCGTGCTAGTTGTCGTAGCAGTTACCAATTACTAGTGGTGCCAACTCTGTGGTGCTAGCTCCGTGGTGTCAGTTCTAGTGATGCACCTATCTTGGTGCCAGCTATGTGGTGTACTATCTTGTTACCAATTCTATGGTGTTGCTCAGTTGTCAACCCTTTCTAGGGTTTGACAAGAATAAGAGATAAGTATTTGGTTCTTCATTGTTGGTTTTCTCTTGTGATTAGAGCATGTTCATGGTTGTATTGGAATATTCTCTCTAAGAAAAGTTAGTTGGATTTTTCCTCAAGTTTGGGGTTTTTCCCAGATAAATATTTGTGTCTTCTTGTGCTTGTTTACCTATTGCTTATATATTTCATTATATGATTATTGAATGCTAAAAGAAGATAAAAATGCTATGGCAAATCTAATGTTAACTAAACTAATGAAAACCTAACAGTTGCTAGTTTGCACAGTCATATTTTGAATTTATTACAAAGCTTTTATGAAATCTATGCCACTTAATAAGGGTATTTAGGTTCACACAAGTGGTGGCTGACCTGGTGGAGGGGAAGTAAATGCCATCGAGAGTGGTGATGTGATGTCGAGAAAAATGAAAAATGGTTAAGTATGGGAGTGCAAAGTGGAGAATGAAAAGTGCATATTGATGATCACGAGATTGCGAGATGCGGGGCTGCAGTTATGGAGAGTCAAAAAGACAAGAAGGAAGGACTTCCATGTCCACAATGGTAAAAGAAACTAAGTATAAGAAAGGTCACGTTTTCAGGGCTGTGTAAGTGGACGAGTCATTTTAGAGGACGCAAGATTGCGGGTTGTGGGACATGAACATTGGGAAAACCGTAAATATAATGGAAGGTTATCCCGCATCCGCATTCAAGAAAATTGGCTAAGTATAAAAAGGCAAGAAATGCATTATACATGACACAGTAATAGAGGGGTTCATTTTGAGTGATGCACGTTTGCAGGACACGAGCATTTGCGGGATAGGAGTGGATTGATCTCCCACAACACCGAAAAATGACTAAGTGTTGGGTTTGTGATGTATGAAAAAACAACTAAGTATAGACTTACGGGTTTGTGTACCAATGGAATTCATGGTGTCCTTATCTACAACCTGCATTTCGAAGAGAAAAATGACTAAGTAAAGAATATACAAGGACCATAGGAAGAAAATAATAAGACTAAGGATGGATATGTATATTACCAATGTTGATCAATGAATGTAGATCAAAAACTTGCATCACAAAGACCACAAGAGGACCCCCAAGAGGATGAAAAGTGTCTCCTAGATGATCTTCGAGGTTGATTTGATTACATCTTGGAGGGTGTTGAAGAGCAACATTGCCAAAACCTTGATAAGGCTCGTGTTCACAATTGCATATGCATAGATCCTGAATGGTTCCCTTTATTGAGGAGACAACGATGGCATGCCAAAGTGTTAGAGACCTCACTTGAGAGACCTTGATTCCTTTGGTGAGGGAGTGTCGATCTAATGAGGATGATTGCAAGGAGGAGGATTAGCTAGATGGGCCAGATGCCCCCACTTTTGTATCTCATTTTGGTTAGAGTGAGACCATTGATGTAAACACACATTATTTTTTTATGATAATTAATACATAAATGAGGGACTTATATCCCACTCACTTCAATAACATGGATACTCTGTGGAATTAACTTTCTTATATTTATTTCTATAACTTATGTAGAGTTCTTTATTCTTTGAATGACTACAAAGCCTATGTTCTTGATTTATTTTTGAGTGTAACTACTCTTGGGGATTATAGGTATGGCATGCTCTCTGGTGTATCCTACAGACATCAACCAACTAACGACACAACAATAATCGGGCCAATAAAAACCAAAACTTTGCAAATAATCTGTCACTAAGAACTCTATCTTTAGTGCAACTCCATTGCATGTTGACACTACAAGGAGAACACGTTGTAGTGAAGGTTTTTTACAAAACCTCCCCCCAAAAATCATCCCTTATCTATTTATAGTGGAGGTTTTTAACTGACACAAGTGGTTGAGGGTTTTTGCATAGGTTTTTACACTGGCGCACCTCCAAACACGCCGGTGCATTCCCAAGCATAATGCTTCTGTGCTTACCAAATAAAGTGCATTGATAACCTCATTAATATAAAATGCTAAAATATCATTTTGTATTTTAAAAAATAAAATGCATAACAATTCTCTCAAATAAACGACGTGCACCAGGGTGTCTATAATACTGGGGCACCAAAAAACAATAATATATATACACAATAGTGGATTTTTTTTATATATTCCCAAAAATTCAAGCGATGCATTACTCAGGATAGAACGCACCGATGTGTCCAGCTATATGGTGCACTGCGACATGGTAAAATAAAAAATAAAGCATATCAGTGCGCTACTGAATGCATCGATGCGACTTACTGTCGGGCATACCATAGTAGGGTAAAATAAAAATAAAAATTACCAAATCGATTTTCATTATTACATTTCCTTGTTTGCTTCCAACCTCTCACACAAGCACTAGTGCTCACCATCCTTGTACAATTTCCCTGTTTGTAGTGCTCTACAGTGTTGGTTCCTAAGTGTGCCTGTAGATTTCATACATCTTCCAATTTGGGAAAAAAGTTGAAAATTTCATTTTTCCTCTACCATCCAACAATGCCTCCTCGGGTGAAAAGAGACCAGGTAAATTTTTTATTACCTCCTTATTTTAATTTTCATGGATTAAAATTTAAAATTGGCCTTAAACTTAGCATTTTTTTTAAAACTTTCGTGCAGTGTGCTTTATGCATTCGACTTTCCCTGGATGCGGTGCATCCTGTGAATTCACAGGAAGCACCACACATGGTTCATCCTATGAATTTACATGAAGCGTTGCGGGTGGTGCGTAACATATTACCAAATGTACTGCAAAACATTAAGCAACACACATCAAAAATATGCATTTCAGGTGTCTCTATCTAAGAAGAAACATTGTTTTATCATAATAAACCTAATTGTGCGTTCTAACAACTTGAATGCACCGACGCCCCTTACCTAATCGAACACCCCGTGATCGATGTGTTATAAAATACCACACAACGCTCGACGAAGCACCACAAAATTGGTGCGTTATGTGACTAATGCAGCACCGCACATGTAAAACGTATCATAGTGGCGCCGATTAGTGACTAACATAGCACCGCTAAAAATACACACTTGGGATCCAAGCAACATGGAACATCAAACTTACCGGTGTACCTTGATAATGTGTTGTATGGAATAACATGCACTGGTGCACCACATCGCACCACACACATCATAATTAACATACCAATGTGTTTAGTTACTAATTTAGCAACGGTGTGCCAACAACATGGTGCATCATCAAAATTCAGAACATGGATCAACGAATTTACCGATGTACCTTAACGCTGCATATCAATGCATTTAATGACAAATGTACACCAATGCACCAAATAATATAAAGCACCGTGTGCGATTCTTGTTTTATGATAAAGCACACTGGAGATTGTGCGTATTGTTTATTAAAGGTGCACCAGTTACTTTACCACATTTTTTTTTGCAAACAAAAATTACTTTCAGTTTTCGATAAATAAAAAATGGTTATATATGTGTGTATTTTATAATTTCAATTTGTTTTATCTATATTTATGTACCTAAAAAGAATTGTATATGAATTAGAGATGATGATGACGACGAGCACATGAGTAGGAGTAGTAGCAACTGGTCGACACATACTAATTTGTACATGAGTGGGAGGCCAGAGAGAGGGAGAGAGAGATAATCCCACACACTATTATGTCATAGAATTGTTTCCTTCTGAGGGATGTTGGCCTCCTTAAGTTTTATGAGGAGGCTACATCACTAAGGGGGAACTCTTTATTTTTACAGCAATTGATTCATCGTTAGGATCGTTGTTGACATGTGTTCAAGGTTGGTCCTCATTCATGGTTAATTGTACCTCTGATGGGTAGCACATCAATTGCTCATTGATGTACTATGTATATAGTTTAGTTCAAAGGCCTGTTGACCAAAATTTGGTCAACCATATTTCCCCCCTCTTGGATTAATAAAAAAAAATGATATCAAAAGATGAAATTTTTTGAACTATTATAAGTTTAGTGTGTAGCCCTTAGTCTCATCTTCGCCACGTATTTTTTGGATCAGAAATCTGAGTTTGTATGCTCAAGATGTCCAGGTTTTATATTTATGTGGAAAATGGCACCTTTTTCATGTGGAATAAGGCTAATTGTTCATAAATATATCCACATTTTCTAGAACCCAAGACCCTTGATATTATTAATTTCTTTCGGACACCCTTCATGATTATCCATTCTTATTTTATCTCTTTTCTCATATCACCGCTCCATACTTAGACCCGCTCACCACTCCATACTTGGAAATTTTCCTAAGTCCTTTTAGACTTTCAGACTCATATACTCCCTCCTTATCTCTCCACCTTACCTCACTTCCATTTCACTCCCTCCATGCCTTAATTTATTTTTTAATATTCTATTACTCCCCCCCTTACCTCTTCGGTCATACTCACTCACCCACACCCCCTCTCACCCTCTTACCACTCCACACGTAGCCTAATTTCCTAAGTCCTTTAGGACTTACCTCACCCCTCCCCCTCACATCCCTCATCCTCATGAGTCTGCAATTATGATACCTAAACTACCCTACCTTTCCCCCTCACTTATCCCCTCTCTTCTCTTCCCTCACCCCTCATATCCCATACTTAATTTTTATTTCCATTATGGTGGTCGGTTGGACTTGCCATAAATCCCTCATCACTCCACCTCATCTCCCTCACGCCCACCTCCGACACACCTCACCTCACCCTATGTCACCCCCCTCACTCCACTCCCTATATTTTCCCTCCCCTCTTCCACCACCTACATTTCTATCCTCCCCACTACACTACCCTTTCCCCCTTTCCTACACTCTCGATTCCTCCCATAATTATTCCCTTTCCATTAAAGATTATTTTAAATTATTTTAATCATTCACTTTTTAATTTTATATATTGTTTTAATTACTTACCTTTAACCTTATGCGATATGTCAAACTTTCTTTGGATCACACAAAGACTTATTTGAGCTATGAAATCATGACACATGGCAACTTTCTTTGGATCACATGGAGACTTGTTTGAGCTATGAAATAATGACACATGGCAACGTGAAATCATGACACTTGGCAGGAACAGTCCCACATGGAGGTCAAAGAGTGGTGCCACATGGCATTCAATTAATGGATGACATGCTAGTTTCATCAACCTATGAGATCACGCCACATGGCAGTGTATTATTGGCGACACATGACATATTTTCATTGGTTACATGTAGGGTGATGAATCAACGATGACTTAGTGCTGACTAGACGTGAGGTGGACGATGACGAGGTTCTAAAATTATTATTTTATTCATCAACATTCTAAGGGATAGACTCCTAAGTTTCCATAGTTGCGTCATTTTTTCATGAAGTATATATCATACTTTTCAATATACACACTACATATTTGGAAGATCCCATGCATTTGGGATAAAATTTATGAAGAAAATTCAATTTTTTGTTAAGAAATGACGGAATTTAATCCAAGGGCCCAGATTTGCCCATCAATTTTGATCAACTATGGTTGAGTGTTAATCTTGCAGAGGCCATAAGTTGGGCTCTGGGTGTCGGAATAGCACAAACTCTATATCGTTGGAAATTTATTTCAATGTAGAAGATGATGGTACAAGTTTCAATGCTTGAAGGTTGCTATATTTTCCCCTGAAATTAAAATATCAGTTAGCTTCATTTTTAATGGGTTTGCATGACAACTCAACTTCACGAGCTCATATCTTGATATCCGGGCAACGAATTTGGGAAAAAATTATATCTATGGGAAGCTAAGATGTTGAAGATCACATATGAAGTGATTCCCATGGCTAAAAGGTTGGATATCACTTCTAGAAAATTAAAACATAGTCCTCCTCTTTAAAAGGGAAATTAATTGAATTTTGAAAATAAAAGTTTATTTAAAAACTTTTATTAAAATAGGAAAGGGACCCATTTTAGATATACAAATGTTAATGATGTGAATTTATTACTAAGCACTTAAATAAGGAATTAATTGAAGAATATGCTTCAAGAAGAAAAGTGCACGGGAATTTCAAGAGAGAAAGAAACCCTAACTACTCAAGTAGTTAGAAAATCTCATCTTAAAAAGAGAAGAAAGGCTTCATCAAGGTTCCAAGAGTCAGAATTGTCAGAGGGGAAGGGAAAAAGATCAGATGAAGAAGAGTGTACAACCATGAATGTATATCCAATATTCTAATCAATGAAGAGAGATCTCCATCTTCTCCACTCTTTTTATTCTTCTACACCATTTCTCATAGCTTTATGCTTAAGTCTTTGAATTAGGCACAAGGATGAGTTCTTGAGTGTTCTTCTTGTATTCTTCCAAAATATTTCTCTTCTATGATCATGGAGTGCTTACAGCCATACACATGACTGTCAAAACTTTTGTAATGAAGAATATTTTTCATGAGTAGACTCCACAAAGAATTGCTTCGGGGTTGATTTCGATTGTATCTTGTAACTTTGAGTCTTCAATATGAGGTATTTGGGATTGACCTATCAAATTCTCTTTTGATCTTGATAGTAGTACTCTTTTAAAATTCTTTGAGATGATCAAATTATTCTTTCCTATTTTTTGTGAAGAAGACATGGATGTATTCAGATATGATTGAGAAGATTGTGTATGTGATGCTGATCATAAATAAATTTTGATGTTGAAGCCCTCCTCCAGTCTTTTCAAATGGTTAAAGATTTTTTTCTGCATACAAAGATCAGATTAGGTTATTGAAGAACCATATCGTTTCATAATTTCAAGAAATAAATATCTAGGGTTTTCTGCCTTAACATTCTCCTAATCCAAGATATCATCGATATATCTTTTAGCCCAAGAGGAGTACAAGCTCTTTAAAAACGTAGGGGGATTCATATCCTCTTGAGTTTTCCATTTCGGTCATGACGGATTCAAGCGTCAACAAGGCCCTAACTGATTAAGTGGTTATATATTTTTTTGTGCCATTTTTGTTTCGCATTAGATCATTGTCGCTCTGTTTTTTATGGAAGGCTATTCTTCCCATTAGTGTCAAAGTTGTTTACATTATTTTTTGAGAGGTTTCATGTCACTCAACTGATGGTACCCACTTCCCTCCTAGGTCTATGAGTAATGCACATATGTACATGTGGGAGCAGTTGTTTCCCAAGAGGGGCTAGGTGGAGTGGTCGTGTAATTCTAGTTGCATATTTTTTTGTCTTATTCAATGCACATGTAATTTATTGTAACATTTTGTTTCAATTATCTAATTATTATTGTCTATTGTTTTGCAGATATTGGCACACATGTTGGGGATGAGCCTCCCCAACATGATGAGGATATGGATGAGGTATATGAGCAACATCCAGTAAATAGAAACAACATGCCACGCAGGCCAAACCAGAGAGTTTGATTTGAGGTGGTGAATCACATACGTGGTCTGTTTTTCAAGCAAGGGGTGACACATGTACATGTTAGGGAAATATTACAGGTACTAGATCTATATGCAGTATGGTCGACCTTTTCTCATGACATGATGTCACTCATGAATAATGTTTTCAGTGCCATCAACTTCATCCAAACGTTGAGGGATGTTGCTCATTCCAGTTCATCTGGCTCATCTTCTAAGGATGATGCTCTTGATCCTCCACTACATGATCCTCCACCAATTGGTCCTCCACCAGACCGAGTGACATCCTATCCACCATCTGGTCCTCCTCCTCCTCGTCCTCCTCTAGATATTTCACCAACTACACCATCCACTGATCCTCCTCCTCCTCCACATGTGTCACCAACTGCACCATCCACTAATCATCCTCCTCCTCCACTTTTGTCATGGTTAACTAACATGGGTTCTGATATATACTCTACCTCTGGTAGCAAAGGCATAGATTCCTCTACCTTTGGTGGTGCACCTAGCTAATAGTGGTACTTGACATGTATATTTATTGTTGTATATTTGACTTGAGATGTATATATATGACATGTTTATTGATTTTGATGAGATGTATATTTGACATTTATATTGATATGCATATCAGTCATGTATATTATGTTTTTTCATATCATGTTGTTATTGTTTTTGTTTTATTTATAAAATGTATTATGAGTACATTGATGATTTCTTTGTTTTTAATTTAAATTTCAGATGTATAACTCATTTAATTTTAGAGTTTCCATATAATGTTTAACTTTAGTTTTATGAAATCATTTAATTTGGATCGTGATTGCAAAAACTTATAACCATTAATGCCATATAATGTTTAACTTTTCTTCAAGGTGAATTGTTTGTTGTCCAACAAGATACAAGATGTTGATTAAACATGTTTACAAACAAAAATACATAAATATGATGAGTGAAATGATTGTGATTCGAATAATTATGCCTTTTTCATATATTGTAATAATAAAGTTATGATATAATTATTCACTAACATTCTGATATAAATATTCACTAGTAATAATGATGATGTAATAATAATGTTCTTTTATTAATTTTTATTATTCAAAGATTACAAGACAAAGCCATAATATAATTGTTTACTAAAATCACAATTATTATATTTTATTTTTCCAAAGTTTTGATTAATTTATATTATTCGACTATTATAATATATTAAATTTATTCCCTCGGATGGGGTGTCAAATGTCAAGAACAAGTGTGCCACCTAAAGGCTTGACAAGACAACAACTCCAACTAAAACGATAGAAGGGCTCCTATTTCAATCGTCGACGGGTCAGAGCATTCATGATGGGCCTGCCAAACATCGCGTCGAAAAAGCCAACTTTGAAACTTGATCATTATTATAGTATAAGTGGTTAAGCATATGGGACAGATAGACCTAAGCGTCGTCATGGTGGTAGTACGTCGAGACATAAAAGGAAATAGTCATTACTGGGGAAGGACACTCATACATAGCCAACCGTGGAGAAGGCCAAGAAGCATGAAGAGTAGCTATGTGAAGACTTCGAGATGATCCTCTCAAAAGTGCTAATGAAAATAATTTAGGTTGTGAGAGGTGAAGCGAATGGTCATTATAAGTTGAGAGGCCATTGCAATGGCTCGAAGTTAGCAAAATTGAGTGAGGTTGATTGCCTAAGATGGAGGAGTGAGTTTGAAATTCAAGGGATCCGAGATTGGTATGGGATCGAAAGTTTGCTAAGGAGGTCATGTGGTTTTTTCCTCTAGTAAGGCTTAAGGAGGGAAACCTGTCGAGTCGAGGAGACATGAAGGCTCAGTGGATAGTTCAATGGTTTTCAAAGCATCGGGTGAGCAAGGGTTTGTGGACGAGTCTTCATTGGAATTAAGTCAGGATGAAGAACATAACGACAAGGGATAGTTGGACAATGAAGATTAAGGCATGTGGGATTAGCAGTATGGCTAGGAAAGGAGTGTGATGGAGCAAGAATAAAGGAAAGTAGCAAGAGGCTTCCTCCTCCCAAGGCTCGATCAATAAAACTAGGGCTGTGAGGGAAGCTTAGATGGTTGGGTCCATATTTAAATACCTATGCTCTGATGAGGAGAAGAAAATGACTAAAGAGATAGAGGAAACAATTAAAATTCAACGACATAATATCTCAGAAGCAACATTGTTCAATAAGTTAAGGCATGGGTGGATGAACCACAATACTCAAGGACCAGAGAAACAAACTATTTCAAACTTGTAAATACACACTGGATTGTTAAGGCTATGGTATCCCAAGTAGTGGAGAAAGTCCAGAAGGAAAATGATGCCACTCTTCAGGTAGTCAAGATGCTCGAAGGAAAATTTGACCTCTTTTGCAGATCTCAATTTGGTATCAGATTTAGAGTCACTCATGAGGAACAAAAAAATGCGACGACCAAGAGTACATTAAGGGACCTGCGCCCGTCTTATTCGCGAGAATGCCCAACCCCGATAGCGGTCAATGAGGATGCAAGTGAGGATGGGGAAATTGCCAAGATGGAGAGCCACCACGAGACTCTAGAGAAATCTAAGGTTTGATGTGCAATGTTGTGTTTTCTTCTTTTTTTGCTTATTAAATGCAAACATAGGAACAAATTAGCTTAGTATGGTTTTGAATTTTAAGTTGATAGACTTTTGTAGGATTTCTTAGGCCAAAGAATGATGGATAATATTTTTGTAGTCTGTTCTGAACTATGGTCTGAAACAATGTCATCTATATTTGATTGGCGAGGACTATGGTTTCCTTTTTGGTAGACCCTCACCGAGTCGTCTCTACTTTTACTATTTATATGTAGAAATATAAAGCTATTGTTATATATATACAAAGTTTAAATTATGAATCTTCTATTAAAAAATATGCTAAGTATTGTATTTCATTGATTTTGTATTAAAATGTATGCAAATATTGGATTTGGTTAATGAATGAAAAAAAATAATTGAATAATTTCTTTTATGAAATGTTATTTTTTCATTTATTTTAATGAAAACTTTATAATAATTGTTTACAATTAAATTTATAATAATTAGATTTAAAAATTATATTATTTAAAAATTATAATTAATTAAATTTATTTAATTGAATTTAAACTATTACATATGAAAACAAAATCATTAATAATAATGAATTTTAATATACAAAATTTGTTTTAAATGACTTTGTGAGTTTTTTTTCTACCACTAACTTTATGATTCTCCTGATAAGGAAATGTAAGTATTAGATTTTGTTAGTGAAGAAAATATTTAATTTGTTCAAGTTTAAAAGAATATATATTTTTTTCAAATAAAAAAGTGGAACCTACTATATTAGATAGACAAAAAACTTTTACAAAATATACAAAAGTATAGGTCTGATGTCACCAAAAATGCTGCCGATTACCGGAAACCAGCATAGGTGGAGGGCAAGTAGCAGTAGCATGATAAAACATAAAATAAAGTAGCATCTGTCCTGCCCGGAGGAAACTAGGACAGATGTCTATAGTCCAAAAGCACATAAAACAGTAACATAATAAAACTAGGAACCAAGAGAGCATAAAAACCTAGGTGCCTGGTGACCTGTCGTCCTCGCCAGTCTGCCACGTGGACCCAGCTGGGATGGAAAATGCTTGCGCGCAGAGGGGGCACTTCCGCTGAGCTGGAGCATTGGAAAATGCATCGAGGAGCATGTCCATACGCTGGCCCATGATGAGGGCTCGATGCTCCAGATCAGACAAGTGGCCATGAAGGTCGAACACGAGAGCCAGGTGCTCTTCCCGGAGGAGAGAGCCATGCATGCTGCCACCCACGTCGCTGAGGGGAACATTCCTCGAGTCCACTGCCGCTCCAAAACCAGCGTCGAACACCCTCTGCTCCGCATCAACCTCTACACCCTTCATTTCTGCTTCATTCACCTGTATGTCATGGCTGCTGAAATTGTCGTCGCCGGGCCAAGGGATTTCTTCCACAATGCAGTCGGGGGTATTGTCTTCCTGTGCCAGAATGGGTCTGCGTTCCTCCCGATGAGTCGCCTCAGTGGCGCGGGTCTTCTCTGCAATCGACAGGTCCTCCATGAACGGGTCTTCCACCACTATACAGGGGGGAAACTCCTCCTCAGTACCAGCTTCCTGCCGGTCTCCTAGTGTGTTAGCCTTGACATCTCGACTACAGCTAGCTCGCAGCTCAGCAATGGTGGCGAGCAGCGCCAATTTCTCTGCCCTGGCTTTCTTTCGAAGAATGGAGGTTGCTAGAGCCAAGGCACGTTCCAATTGCTCTTTCCGTCACCACTGCGCCTTATGTGCATCCCAGGCTGCGCCATGGCGAGGTTTGCCTCTCTTTCGAGCCATGGTGAAAGAACAGAGCGATTGTAGGGAAAGGCAGATGAGCCAGGACGAGAGCAGTTGTAGGTGCAAAGCACGAGCAAGCCAACTCTGTCTCGTTACACACAGAGAAAAATACAACGAAAATGCAGAGAGCCGGGGCGTGAGGAATGCTGGACTGCACCAGAGCATCCAAGCGAGAAGCAGAGCCAAGGCAGGTGCAGTCCCGCTCTGTCCGGGCATATAAAAAATCAAATAACCAGGAGCCGAGGTCACCTGCCCGCACTTAACCCCTCCCATCCCGAGTGCGCTGTGGGCGTAAATGATCGCGTGAGGGAGGATTCCCTCCGTCCTGTGGCTGCAGCTATGGCCGTCCCCCATCGTTAATGCAGGCTTGTGGGTGGCGGCCATCGACATTTATGCCCAGGCTGAGTGCGATTCCAACTATCGCCGTGGAGCTACATGTCACCCCATCCGGGGTCAAGTTTAAAAGAATATTAATTTAAATCAATTTTATATTAATATGTAAAATTATAAAAAATATTATTAAAACTCAATAAATAAAATAAGAAAAAGTCCCCTTTTTCCCCTTGTAGATGTTGTAGATGTTATATGACTTAGTTCTCATCTTTGATGTAATTATTGTATCTAACATGGGTACAGATGCATCAATATATTCCTTTTTTTTAACAAGAAAATGGGGAATATTTATCAATATAAAAACAATGCTCGAAAACACTAGAGTAATACAATCAATTCAAAATTAATAAATAAACATTCTACAAAGCCCCAAAATAGAACCATTATATCTACTGTGGTCCAAAATGTTGATATCCCATTTTTCTTGTTGCCAAAAGTTTTCCCCTTTTAATGTCTATAATAAATTCCTAGTATAAGTAAGCAAAAAATGAAACATATATACTGAAAAGCTTAGTTGTTAGGATCAACAAACCGCCATTACTCTACTTTTGGGGCTGGTAAATTCAGGTCCCTTTGGTATGGAACCGCTACATGAGATGAGGCTTCTTTAGACTACTATGAAACTACAATGATTGGTGGTGATTCTGCCCCTTGCCGAGGTTGAGTCACAATTTTTCAAGCTGCTGATGAAGGACGCTACTTTCATCACACAGTTGTGCAATTCATTGTGTCATCTTCATATATTCCTCTAAAACTGCGAGGAAGTGGGAGGAAACTCCATTGAATATGATTTGAAGAGTGAAAACCAAATTTCAGGTGTCTTCCAACTCGCTTTCAAGCTGCACAATTTGCTGGGTCTGACTTCATGATCTTCTAGTTGCCATTGTCGTCTTCCGTTTCTTGGATTCTTGAGTATGACCAAATAAAGGTGGGACTAGAAACAAGATGAAGGATGCAGAGACGATAAGCACAAAGGATTTTACAACACTCAAACAATTGAAAAAAGCCATAACAAATCCCTTGCTGAGCATAAATTCCCTCGTGGGGTGGGGGGGGGCACCCCCCCTATTTCTAATTTAATGTTTTGGGTTTAATTCTAAAGGGGACAAAAGGACCTAACCCAACCATATGGGTGAAGAAGAAAAATTATCCCCAGAAAGTAGAGAACATGTTATATCTGCAAATCATGGGATGATTTTGATGGAGTGTATTCCATTGATTGAGAGAACTCCTTCCTGGAGTAAGATAAATTGATTGTCTTGTTTGTCTTCCTCCCTATTGTTATATCTTAACACGTGGAAGAAGCTGATAGTGTCAAAAGACTGAATTTCATGGTGAATTCTATTTATGATAGCACAAAGATGAATATTCTTTGGATAGGAAATAATTCTAGCATGCTCAATTAACAATTTGGAGTATCTTATCACCATGAGATCAATGATACCTTGTTCCTTTGCCAATTTCAATCCCTGGAGTAACACATAGGCCTCTACTTGATTATTTCAATAATTTTCAATGTTCCATGCATATGTTAATTTTGATTTCCTTCCTTGGTAAAAAAACACCCGTCCCACACTTGTCGCCCTGGGGTTTCCTTTCGAGGCTCCGTAAAAAAATAGAATTAATTGTTGTTGGGCATGTTTCCATTCAATGAATTCCCAAGAGGAGAGTTGGAGTTGTCGGTCTGGTTTAGAAATAGGGGGGGGATCATTCGGGATGGGAAGTGAAATTGCTTGAACTAATCCTCCTCCCTACTGTCAAGACATTGTGGAGGGACTAGGCGCTTATTTTGATTTCTGAAGTGCTCTGAGAGGAGACATATGCCTTTGTTTTCCACTGAGGAGGGGATGGTTTTTTCTTCAACGAAGATTTGTTTATTTCTATCCAGCTAGATCTTCCAACAAATAAATTTGGGAAGAGCTAACCATACCTTTTTAAAAATCTATTTTTGACAGAAAGAGTCACTATTGAGGTATTTCCACCGATTGAATATATTTCCATGTGATGAGAGCCATTGCACCTGAGGGTACATATTTTGAAGAAAATCTTGTCACACCAACCGATAAATGGGACATTCTAGGAACAAATGATTAATAGTATTCGAAGCTTTCTTACAAAGTGCACACTTGAAGGGTCATGAGAAGCCTTAGATGCATCAATAAATTCACAATAAACAAAATGATTTTATTATTACATTAGCATGCACTGTAATGTTTTGGTGATTTTGTTATCATTGTCACTTCTTCTTTTTGTAAGTGTATTAATTGTCCATGAGTTATAAGATGGTTTCCTTGTTTTTTTAGGATATAAATCTTTGTTTTCCATGGTAACAACTTGGCTAGTAAAAGTTCGATTGATACATAATAAAATTTTCCTTAATTGTGACTAGGCTCTAGAAAAGAATCTTTTAGAATTTCCATTTCCTTCCTATATTGACACTTATTTTAAGGAGACTGTAAAAAGAATGATTGATATAAATTTATATGTTTAGAAAACTTAAGGATGGAGTGGAATAGGTGAAGGCCATGATAGTTGCACTAGTTAAGGTTGGGAATGTCATCCATGTTGGTAATGCCAACACCACAAGTGTGATTGAACAACTCATAGATGTTGCAATAAGTTGTTTTGTTGGAATTTCTCTAAGAAGTTCCATCAAAGTAAGTATATATTTATTTGAATTTTGAAATTTCCAAACAATAAAAAATTTAAGGTTTGCCTTTTTGATATCATCATTTAAAAAAAAAAATACTTTAGAATATATCTTTACTACTGTATTATATGAATACATCGTCAACTTTGTGTTATCTCAATTAATGCTTAGTAATTCAAAATTTAACATAAACATATGATAATATAATACACCATAATTTTGCTATAATAAACAATAAACATGACAATAAAATTATATCAAAACCACATTTTATGCTTATACTATTTAATGTATTTTCAATTTGATGGTTGTACATGGTTGTTAACTTTTCATATCCAACATGATAAAATGAAGAAAAAAAAACATAACTGACCAATTATAGATAGCCATAATAAAATGACACATCCACAATATAAATGTCAAAATAAAACATTTACATATCGCTCTTTGTTGCCATCACCATGATTATCTTCCTTGCTTGGAATTATAACATTATTGTTCTCAAAAAGATGTTTTGATCTCGAATTATGTCTCAGTACCAACCACCAATCGTCATCCAATACATCTGGGTAAAAAAACACTTATTGCAGTGTTTTGGGAAAACATAAGGCTCCTTAGTTTCAACCCACATTTTTTTAGAGTTAATACATATTATCCCACTATCACGATCTTTATTTACATTTATTCGGTTGAAGGTATCCCACCACTTGCAACTAAAAATAATGCATTGAAAATATGAGAAGTCCACTTGCATGATCTCTTTTATCTTTCCAATGTAACCTTTTTTTTTTATAAATAAAAAAGTTTTATTTCCTCCAAAAACAACTGTGATTTTACATATCAAATCATGTTTGAGGGGCTGCCACCTGTTCCGCCAAACAAGTGGAAACCGAAATAGATGGCACCCTTTTGTTCTGGTTGGAAAAAAAAATAAAATTCCCCACCTGTTCCGCCAAACATTTGGAAACCAGAAGATGTGGTAGAATAATATTGAGACAGAACTGTCTGAACATGCAACAAGAATTCTGAATAGAAAATGGAGCAGAAAATTTGGACAGAACATGAAACAAGAAATCTGAACAAGAATACAAAAATTCACTGTTTTTTTGCAAAAGAAATGCAGAGAGATTAAAGGATTAATCATCAAAAGAGCCATTAAAACCTGCGTTGTCCTGAGTGCCGCCATGAGGAGTGAAGACATACGGTTGTGTGCAAGTCAGGCAGTGTTGCTGGCTTTGCAAGATCGAGAGCGCTTCAAAAAGGATGTCGAGTCTTCTGCTGAGTAAAGTATGCCTATGGAGCTTCTCCATCATGTCCCTTCAGATCTCAAAGATGAGCTCCATATGTTCTAGCACTAGGAAGAAAATATAGTGTGAATCTCGGATCGGGGCAGAGGTGGGAAGTGGAGGCTCAAAAGGGGGTCAGCCAAAGGATTTTCTTTCTGGATTATACAAGTCTCCCCTATCATGGCACACGCTGTAGCAGAAGCAAGGAGACTAGTACTAGGCTAGTCTTGGGGGTCCGAGACTATGTAGAGGAGGGAATCCGACGACACCGTAATTGGTTCTTCTGGAATTTCCTCTTCTACATATGCCATTGGAGGCGAATTTTGCTCCTTATCACAACGAATCAGTGCGGTCGAAGAGGCCTGGGAAAGCATGTAGAAGTGTCACTGCCTGGATGCATAGCTATACCAAGAAGGTCCCCTCTTAGGATTTCCATGCTCCCGTGGCATTGCGGTTAGGGAAAACCAGATTGAACTTAGCTTGAGAAAGCACAGAGCTGGGAGAGTGAAGGGAGCACAACACGAATGAGAAATCTGATCTGAGTGGAATGAGCCATAATAAACCCAGAGGAAATGGAAGAGCGCCAAGGGAGTTGAGGTGACCTTGCACATGCCTTTCGTACCCATCGTTGTCCATCCTCCATTGGGCATTGAGAGCTCCATTAAACCTTCACAAGGGAACTATCTATCTTGCGCAGGAGCGCGTTGAATGTTGTCCTCCATCCAAGATATGAAGGCGAGGGTGGCGACATGCTTAATAAATGGCATGGGCTACATGCGATCAACGTGGCACCCCATCCGAGGGATGGAATTCGCTTTGGGATATATCCATACATTGGAACAACAACGCGGGGGGGGGACGCTGGGGAGATTCGAGCATCCATTTGAATAATCTCCTCCTTTGAAACTACTCCCTCATTAGCTAGGTGATCTATGATCTTGTTTGCTTCTCTTTTCACATGTGAAGCGATTAGAGTGAGGTTGGGTTGTAGGAGGGATCTGAATTCGTCCAGCAGTCCCAGAAGTATGCATCTCGGGGAGACTTTTGAGGGGCGAGATCCATGCATGATTTTTGATACGAGTAGGATTATCACCTGGGAGTCCCCTTCCACAATGAGCTGATGGATGTTGTGACTAATAGCTAGTTTGATTCCCTTGATAAGACTCCACATTTCTGCTGCATTGTTTGTGTTGAGCCCCAAGTGGCCTGTTGTGATGTGTAGAATCTCTCCAACGTTATCTCTGAGTACAACCCCAAAGCCTGTTGGTCCAAGATTGCCCTTCGAGGAGCCATCGAAATTTAATTTCACAAAGCCTTGAGGGGGTGGGGACCAAGAGAAGGGTATTCAAAAGAGTTTGGTAGGACGAGGGGGGATTGGTGGGGGTGGTCAGGGAGGTTCAATTTCCATTCCGATATGATGAGACTTTATGAAGGATTGCATTGCAGATCATCCTATGTCTAGGGCTCATCTCTAATTGTTTCCCGAACGAGGGTGAGGATATTTGCCCACGTAGTGAAGGGGGGAGAGGAAAGGGAGTGGAAGATTCTTTTGTTCCTCTCTTTCCAAATTTTCCACACTATGAATCCTGGTAGAAATTGCCAGATGCAATATAAAATTGGGCTTTGATAGGTGTTTGAGTCCCAATTTTCAATAGTGCCGACAATACTTGCTCTGTTTCTGTTGGATCGACACATTATTTGCGCTTCCATGTCCCAGATTACTCCATTGTGAGAGCATTGATTTAAGATGTGTTCCATTGTTTCCTCTTGTTTCTGATAGAGGAGGCAGATTGAAGGTCCCACAAAGCCCCTCTTCTGGAGGTTATCCTAGGTGAGTATGCGATTCTGGGCAATTATCCAGAGGAAGATGGAGATTTTTGACCATAATTTATGATTCCAAATTTTACCCCAGATGTGCTCTTTTGGTTGCATGTGGTAATTTTCATGAAGGTGGTAGGCTTATTTTACCGAGAGGTTTCTTGTTGGCGAGTGTCCCCACCTGAGGATGTCTGGTTCTTCACTGATGTGAATCTTCCACTGCGAGGTCAAATATCACCAAGGTTGTGTGTTGTTGTCTTCCGGTATGTTGAGTTCATGGGGCTGAATCTTCCATATGCGCCATGGGTGTTATTGCGAGTTCTCCTTCCAAAGGTCCTTTACATGTAATGTACCGTTGAATTGCATTGGTTGGTATAGGGGGCGTATCTCTTCCATTGAGTGCAAAGGTGGAAATTTCTACTAGAATAAGGATGACTCTATGTTTTGTATCTCCCAAAAGGCATGTTTCTGTATGAGAGGGTGATTGCACAAGGTTGCATTCCATATATTGGATCCTTGAGTCGGTTCATTTAGTCTGATTAGGAGGTCCTCATTGGTGGTAGGTGAATATTTGAGCCTCCAAAGTTTATCCCATAACTCCGTGGGTTGTTTGAGAGAATGCCACCAGAGTTTTTCCCCCATTATGCAATTGATCTTTCCCAGAACCCTTAGTCCGAGTCCACCTATTGATTTTTGCCGATAGATTTTATCTTAGCCTACTAGAGCCCATTTCTTGTCTGGGTGGTGACCATGCCAAAAAAAATTTCATTGGAGGTTTCTGATGGCTTTTATGACTGACTGTGGTGCTTCCAAGGCTGTAAAAAGGTAGGTCGATAGAGCTTGAAGAATATATTTCAGAAGGACTAGGTGTGATGCAAGGTTGAGAGAGTGAAAGGTCCAATTATTTAGAAGGTTAAAGATGGATAACAGGAGGCTATCCCAAGAGATGCTACGAGTGGTTGCCCCCATGAGGGGGATACCGAGATAGTTGGACGAAATGGAGCTCTTGGGGATACACATAAGTTTGGAGATGTGGGTTTGGACCGCCGACAGGGTATTGAAGAAGAAAAATTGTGACTTGTCTAGGTTTAGGGAGGTTCCCAAAGCTTATGCAAAGTCTGTGAGGATGGTCTTGAGATTGTTAGCCTCCTGCGCACTGGGGGTATTCAACAACAAGGTGTCATCCATGAATTGACTGTGGGAGGATGCCAATTGGATATTGTGAAGGGGTAGGCCTTTGAGGGAACCATCCTCGATTAAGGCATTGATGTATCGGCCTAGGCCTTCAACCATTATGACAAAAAAGAAAGGGGAATTCCCCTGACAGATGCCTCCAGTGGGGGAGAAGGGTTGGGAGGGCACTTCATTAACCATAATGGAGAAGAAGGCTGAGGAAGTGAGCTGCATGATCCATTCTATCCAGGTTGTATCAAATCCATAATCCTCAAGGATGGAGCGCATGTATTTCCAACTGATTCTGTCAAAATATTTTGAGAGATCAAGTTTGATGAGCATACTTGGGGTACGAGTTGATTTGAGTGAGTGCATTAACTCATGCACAAGGATGACACTATCCATGATCTGGCGCTGCTCCACATAGCCTAATTGTTCCTTGGAAATGATGAAGGGCAACACCAATTTGAGTCGTAGAGCTATTACCTTCGTGATGATTTTGTAGATTACATTGTAGAGGGAAATGGGATAGAACTTCTTTGGATGGGTTACCCTCTCTTCCTTTGAGATTAATGTGAGGAAAGTGGCATTGAAGGCCGAGAGGACTTGTCCAGATGTTCGATATTCCTCTACTAGTTTCCAGACTTATTCCCAGATCATTGACCAACAATAGTGAAAAAAACATGTTGTAAAGCCATCTGGCATTTATTTAACCACTTGATCAACTTCTTCTTGTGTGATTGTTGGTCCCACGATATGGTTAATTTAATGATGATGATTAGATCCTTTTTGGCCAATATTGTATATGTATTTTCCTATTTTGAGAAGTTTTGGTGGACTTTTGTGTTAAATCGCCATGGTTCATACCAGGTACCTATGATTGATGTTTTATGATGATTTTGAGTATAATTCAGCATGTTTTAATGATTCCAAGAAGTTAATTCGTGTTTTGTGTGTCACAGAGAAAAATCGCAGGTTGTTTTTGCATCCCGCACCCCGTCCGGTACTCCATCCGGCACTCTGTCCGACACTCCGTCTTGCACTAAAACCATGGGTGAGTTGGTAGTTATCATATCGGCGACCAACGATGGGTGAATCAGAGACATGGATTTTCCTTGTGCTCGTGGCCTCCAGCTACTGAGCTTCTGAAAACTTGGATTGGGTTGTTGTGTTGGGTGTTTATTGGCTCGCCTTGTTTCTAGAAGCCACCGATGGTTAAGACGCATTAAATGCGATTTATTGTTTTTAGAGGAGGTCGGCCCTTCCAGCAGTCGACCTCTCAGCTTGTAAACTCTATAAATACCACATCAGTGGTCATAGAAATAGTTAGGAGAGAAAAATGATAGTTAAGCTCTATTTTTCCATTTTCAGACATTTTTCTCTAAAACTGTGTAAAACTGTGTTTTTAATTTTAATGTTGAAATCATGTTGCTTGAGCTCATGATTCATCGTTGAGGAGTAGCCATGACCTGCTGGGGTGCCCACCAGTGGTCTGGGTGAATATTTAGTCAATTATCTTAAGAATTCATACAGTGTAATCGTCATTTTTTTATTTCATGTACATGATTTTTATTGTGTTTATATACTGTGTAAATTGTTGTCCATAATTTAATTGTTTCAGTTCAGTTTTGTAGGTTATTATGAACGCTAGTGTTAATATGCAATGACCTTTTAATTAGTAGGAAACAACTTACAAGTTTAGATACTAACCCTTGTGTGTAATTAGATGATATTTAGAATTTCTATATGCTGAAATAGAGTTTAAAAACAGAGTTAAAACAAAGTATTTAGTTCATGGTTTCTTTGGCAAGTTTCGGTGGATGGATAGTTGTTAGTTTTAGTTTTCATTTCTAGTTTGCTTATCTAATTGCTATTTAGTTGTTTTTTTTTTTACAGGAACGGTTATGGGATTATATTAGAAACTTGGCATGAATGCCTCAATTCAGAATACAAAAATTGGGAGCAGAGCCCAGAGTACCTCTCCAATTAGAAGAATCATGGCGCTTATGCTAATATTCCAGTTCTTCTTACATGCAACAATGGAATCTATTTCTGTGATTTGACCAAGCTTGTGAATACAAACAAATTGCTTCAATAAGATGCAATAGAACATGGCAGGTAGAGGGTTAAGGAATTGGATCCCAAGATTCGTCTCTGTCTCTTAGAATGGACCCAGCAGATAGGAGGACTGCTTTATTTGCTTCTAAATCCCCTTCCTTATTGTTCGTTCTTAGCACATGGAAAAAATTCAAGTTCTGCAAGGATTTTTCCAGAACTTTGATTCTAAAAATCAGTTTTGCAAAGCACAAATCTGACGGGGCAGAATTGGTCACTATGGAATTGATGATGGCATGCGAGTCCCCAAATACATTTACCTCACTGATGCCCAAGTCTTTGAGATACTTGAGTCCTTGGAAGAGAGCCATTGCTTCAACTTGAATGCTGGAAGTATGGCCTAGGCCCCAGGCGAAGCTGTGGATCATTTTGCCTTCTAAATTCTTTATAACTCCTCCTGGCCAGCTTTTCCTGGGTTGCCTTTGGCTGCCCCGTCAAAGAAGAGAGAGTGTCTTGATTGCTTGGAGATCCAATCATAGAAATATTTCTCATTTTCTCTTATTTGCCACTCTTTGGGAGGGATGATGATGCTTACAACTTTTTGGAAATGAAGATCAAGTGAGGCACTCCAATCAAGGTCTTGTTGGCATAAGTTTGAGTCATCCATTTGATCTACCAGGCATTATTTCAGCTGGCATTTTCTCTTGATCACAACAAGCTTAGCATCCTACGCTTTATTTCTAAAGATCCTTTTATTCCTCTCTAGCCAAATTTGCCAGCTGATGATTTTTGGAAGGGAGGTCCAGGTGGCTTTGATTATTTTGTTTTTTGGAAAGGAGCCAAGATATCTGGGAAACCAATTTGCGAACAACTCAGAAATGGAGCTGGGGAATGAAAAATTGGATCTCCAAGTGCCTAAGAGCTCATGCCAGATTTGTGTTGCGAATTTGCACTCCAATACCAAATGGCAGGCGCACTCAATGTTTTCTTTGCACAAGATGCACATAGAAGGACCATAAATTCCCCTCTTCTGTAATCTATCATTTGTTAAAATTTTGCTATGACACAGCAGCCAACAAAAGAAGTCGACTTTCGGGATGGAGGAGTGATTCCAGATCCCCTTCCAGGGTGCTGGATCCGGAGGAACGTGAGGCAGCTCCAACAGCTTAGCATAGCCCCGCGCCAAAAAGAAGCCACCAGCCATCGGCCCCCAACCACGAGTATCCTTCCTCCTTGCGTGAGTGGGAGCCATGCCATGTAAAAGGGAAAAAAACTTAGCGCGGTCGGTCTAGAGTTCCAGGGGCACATGGATTTGCTTTTCTTTCCCAGGTTGAACCATTCCATAAGGAGAGATCCCACAACATTTTATATCTGACATCATCCAACCACAGGCGCAACGTTTGCTGGGAGCTACACTTTGCCAACGAAGAATTGTTCATAATTCAGTCATTCCACACATTGATGCTTTTGCCATTTCCAGGGATCCAGAATGCATGAGAATTGATAAGAGGGATGGCTTTAGTGCAGAGGTTGAGGAAGGACGACTTGATTTGGGGGAGTGGGTTGTCCAGGCATCGGGTTCTCTTACTTTGAAATATTTCTTCCACAGCGCCAGCTGCACCCAACCAGGATTGGGGGCAATGATTCTCCAAATAGTTTTCGCTCCCATAGCTATATTTTGGGAGCAGAGATTTTTAAAGTTTAGACCCCCCTCCATCAATGGCTTGGAGACTATTTCCCAATTGACGACAGGGATTTTTTTCTCATTCTTCTTTCCTCCCTTCCAAAAAAATTGACGAATGTAATCCTCCATTTCCTTAGGATGCCTACAGGAGCAAGAAGGACAGAGAATTGAAATAAAGGGAGGTTGTTGAGTACAACTTTGATGAGCACCATCTTACCTGCAATATTGAGCCAGGAGGAACCCCATGCCTGCATTTTATTTTTGAATTTCTCTATTTGGGGAAGATAGTCTCGGCTGGAGGCTTTCTTGAGAAATATAGCAAGCCCAAGATACTTGAAAGAAGACCAGGATGAGGAGGCAACAAATCCAAAGCATCTGGCTATAACATTGAGAGAGGAGGTTGAAATGTTCCAGCAATAAATGTGACATTTCCCATTGTTTAGTTTACTGCCAGATTCCTCACATAATTCGTCCACCACTTCTTTGAACCTAGTAGCCAAAAGCACTGTGGCAGCACCCAAAAACAAAGTATCGTCAGCAAAGAGGGAGTGATTGATTTTTTTGACCCCTCTTGCTATACTTAGCCCAATAATCTCATGGTCTTGCTACTTCTTGTCAAGGTAAAAACTGAGGACAGAGGCTTGTAGAACAAAAAGGAGGGGTGAAAGAGGACACCCCTGCCTAAGTCCTCTCGAGGCTTTGAAGAAGTCAGCAGCCCTACCATTCACCAGGGGGGTGATCCAGGGCTCCAAGATACAAGCTTGAATCCAATTTATAAATCTCAATCCAAACCCAAGCTTATGCAAAACATCCAACATAAAGCTATGTCTAATTCAGTCAAAAGCATTTTCTAGATCAAGCTTGACAACCATACCTTTTTCTTTTTGATGAAGACTTGAATCACCTCTTGAACTAAGGTGAAGTTGTCCACAATTTGCCTTCCATGGATGAAGCCTCCTTAGTTCTCCAGAATAATTTTGGGGAGGATGTTCTTCAGTCTGCTGGCTATCACTTTCGTAATCAATTTGTACCCTATGTTACAAAGGGATATCAGACGAAATGTATTGAAGGTATTGGCTCCTTTCTCCTTAGGGATGAGGGCAAGGAACCCCGAGTTAGTACTGCCTCTGATTTTCTGACAGTCTTGGGATTTTAAAATCATTTTAAAGAAGTCCTTTTCTACAATCTGCCAGCAAGATTGGAGGAATCTGGTTGTAAATCCATCCAGGCCTGGGGCTTTGTTGAGGTCGATAGCATAGAGGGAATCCTTTACTTTATTTTTGGTGACTTTGGCTTCTAGCAGCTGATTCATCATAGCTGTTATCAAGAGGGGGACCACTTCCAGAATTTTAGAGTTTTGACCCATCTCCTCTTCCTCATTATACAGATTTTTAAAGTGGAGGAAGGCTGCCCTTTTGATGCTAGTATTGTCCTTGTGGGTGATATTTTCTTCCATAATTTCAGAGATGGAATTTGACCATTTTCTTGCTTGGGCTTTCTTGTGGAAGAAGGAGGAGTTCTTGTCCCCTGCTTTGAGCCATAGACTTCATGATTTTTTCCTCCAACATTCTTCCTCGGCCAACCAAGCCTTGTGAAAATTCTGCTGAAGATGTGCCTCTTTGTCTAAAGCCTCTTTTGTTATTTCAGCATCTTCCGAATGCAAACGGTGGAGTTTTAAGGTACTTTGGATTTTTTTCCTTTTGGTGGTAGGATTGGGCAGATGTTTGGCCCAACTTTTTAGAACAACTTTCATTCTTTTGAGTTTTTCCTCCCAAACAAAAAAGGGGAGCCCTTGACTGAGTGCTTCCAACTTTCCTTGACCATGTCCATGAAGTCTGGTTCCTTGACCCAAAGAGGGCTAAATCAGAATGGTATTGGACCAAGATCAAGATGCACCAGCAGCTCAAGCTTGATGGGTTTGTGATCAGAAACGCTGCAAGGAAGAATATGCATTCTAGCCTCTAACCCTAGAAGGAGGAAGGAGCTTTGAACAAAAAATCTATCCAATCTTGCTGCAATATGTCCAGGACTAACTCTTTTATTTGACCAAGTGTACTTACCAGTATAGGACTTGATGTCTAGCAAGTCCAAGTCCCGCATAAGGTCTTCCGCCCATTCCCTTGCTGGATCCCTTACGATGTTGCCTCCTCTCTTTTCTGCCGAGAGTCAAGTGATATTAAGGTCTCCAACAATGATGACATTTTTCAAATTTACTAGATCTGCCAGGCTTCTTATGGAATCCCAGCAGGCCTTTTTCTCCCCAGCATTAACTGGTACGTACACATTAAAGAGGCATATGATCTCCTTTGTGACGAGATGTTGCAGCCTTAAAAACAACTAGTGGGTGTTTAGGGTCTCAGAGACTAATGAGAACTTATTAGTATTTCAGAGAGTGCCCAGCCCACCTGATGCTCCACAAGAAGAGACTACTTGCGCTCCACCTTTATTCTAGAATTTCTTACTTGCTTGAAGGAAGACTAAGTCCTCCATTTTTGTCTCCTGAATGAGGAGTATGTTTGGGGTTTCTATCCTTATTAGACTTCTTGTGGCTTCTTCTTTGGCTCTGCTCCCCATACCCCTGCAGTTCCAGGAGACAACCTTCATCATTTACTTTTATTATGATGGGCTCCCTTGGAGCCTTGAGTCTGGTGTCTCTTCATCTTTAGAGTTTTTGCCAATAGTTTCTCAAGGGTTGGCTGGGAGCCCTAAAGCTTGTCTTTGTACGTTTCCTGTTCTCTTTTTTCTCGTGTTGTCTTGCGGCCTCTTGTGGATCTTCTGGTAGAGGTTTGAGAATCTCCTATTTCTCCTTCCTCCTATGAGTCCTCCAATTCTTGAACTTCCTCCTCATATTCTGAGAGTTTGTCTTTAGAGCTCTCTACAGAACTTCCACCTTTGATAGAGTCGGAGGGGGTCTCTTTTGCTGGGGAGTTTACCTTTTGAGTCTCGACCTCTTGAGCTTCCTCTATTTCCAAGCTTAGAGGCCCAAACTTGTTTTCTTTCCCCATCAATGGAGGATTTTGCTGGGTAGGGGTCGGCTTAGGGCCTTTGCCATATTGGGCACTGGACTTGTGGGGTTTATGGGAAGATTCAATGCGCTTGATCTGGTTCCAACCCTCCTCCTTCACTTCCTCTGCCTCACCATTGGTCAGACAACCTCTGGAAAAGTGGTCGTAGACATGGCATTTTCAGCATTTGAAGGGCAACTGCTCGTAATCTAGTTTTGGCACATGGGTCCAACTGCCGACATTGATTTTTATGGCCTCTAGAAGACCCACCTCTAGATATACCTCCATGCATATTCTGGCACAATCATATTGATCCTTGTTGTTCGCATGGTCTATAAATTTACCCAGAGCATTGCCTATTTGCTTCAGTGAATCCCAGTTCCAACAGTGGACTAGAAGGTTTGGGAGCCTGACCCATACTGGGACCGCAGAGGGAACATTGACTGCAGGGTCGAAGTCAGGCATCCACTTGTTAAGATACAGACCCTGAGGACCCATGAAATAGGGGCCATTCCTGAAGATCATATCCTTTTCCTCTTTCGAAGTGAACTCGAACATGAAGCAACCTCTCCCCAAGAAGTAGGAGGTTACACTGTTTTTGATTAATGGTGCCCAGTTCTTGGCGACCTAGTTCTCTGTGGATTTTGGAGAGGGCCAGATCCCTGTGAATTGGCCTACGAGAGAACGATCTGCCAGGGACAGAGCAACCTGGATCAATCCCTCTAGGTGAAGAGAGATTTCAGGGATATTGTCTAGTTTCTTCACAAACTTTGTCGCTTCACATTTCTTCTTCTTTGGAAAGGATGCCAGCAGCTTATTGAATGCATCTACAACAGAGGGCGGAGGTGGAGGAGGGGGAGGCTCCTGGGGCATGCCCAAAACCTCCATGGGGGTGAGAGAGCCCTAGCTCTAGACACGACACAGTCAATCCGAAGTCGAACCTCACATAGTGCTATCCGTTTTGCTTATTTAGTTGTTATTTAGTTTGCTTATTTAATTTCTTGTTATATGCTGAAATAGAAATAGGATTTGATTTATGTTTTATGAGTATTTCCTTTTGCAATTTAATTTGTTAAAATAAGATTAGTTTAATTTACTTTATGCAATTTCCTTTCTAGATCTAGGTTGCAATTTTAATTCAAAATTTGATTATTGAGTTTAGTTTTCAGTTATGAATCTCTAAGTAGTATGAAATTTCTTACACTAGCATAGAATGCAATTAAATTTGATAGAATAGTGTTTTCATGTTGTTGATGATTAGTGCATAGATTGAATAATCACATGGATATACAGGGTAGTTGATGTTGCTTCTATAATGTCTAAGTTCTCATTGGATTGTCTAATTCACACATTTCACTTTGCTATAGAAGTTAATATTGATTTTATCCCTCTTGAGTTATCGTTAATTGTTAAGTGTCATCGTGATATCATAAGACACCAGAGACATAACCATCAACACTATATTTGAGTTTTCTTGCTTTTATAGATTAGAGGATAGTTTCCTTGCTTTTTTAGATTAGAGAATAGTCTTCTTGCTTTGGTAGATTAAAGAATAATTTCTTATCATAGATTAAAGAGTAGTTGTTGATTACTTTTATTGTTATGATGCTTTGAATTTAGTGGATTAAGATTTCCTTTTATAAATTAGAAGTAATTGTGAAGTTTAATTTAAGAATAGAGTTCACTTGCTTATTAGCTTGATTAGTTGCTTATTGAGCAATGTTGATTAGTTTACTTGCTGTAGAAGTTATCATAGATTAGTTAGTTGATTGCTTGCTTGTTTACTTGCTTTGATAGGGTAGTTGCTTGTCTATTTTACTTGGTTTAATAAGATAGAACTACTTATTGAATTTGAGTAGGTTAATTAAAGTACTTTTCTGTTGTTATTGCTTATTCGGTAGATTAAATAGATAGTTAGTTTTTGCTCATTATAATGATTGAGTTAATTTGCTTTAAGTAGGGTTTTCATTTGCTTTCTTAGAACAATCCATCGATCGTTTGTTCAAAGGTTACTTAGGGTAAATAGTTTAAGTTTCTTAGTAGGGTTTGATCACTAATAGCCTTTTCTTGAATATATTAGTTCTCAGATAACCCATTTCTTTAGTTAGACTATACTACCTCCAACCTTTTTGCCTTGGCACATATAGTGCTACAACTCTAAGTTTACTGACCCCGGGTTGACAATTTACTTGAGGGTTTTTAGTGTTTTTTTAGTGCATATAGAACACCCATCATTTTTGGCGCCATTGCCGGGAGTTGTCTCAAGGTAGGAAATAGATCACTTCTAAACCGTAGCATTAGTTTGGTGGCGGGGGAAATTTAAGACGAGAGGTAAGAACTTGCGCATCTGCTATAGTAGGTTCCCCCAAACCCAATGGTAGTTTTTCTTTTTGTTTTTGTTTGCTTTCATGAATAGACCTAGAGACCAATCTAAATCAGATCTTTCAACCAAAGTTCCTTCCGACCTTTTTGGGGGAAGGAACGTTCCACTCATAAATTCCGCAGACCGATACCGAAAAACATGAACTAACTCAACCCAAAGAGCTAAAGTAGTCTCTGAAGAGACTAAGACAGGGAACACTATAGAACAAAAAATTGAAGCATCAATAATAGTGGGACAAGAGACAACACCACTCAAGCCTTCCATAGAACCAAACAACACAACCTTTGTTTTCCTACCACCATTAGGAGATCCTAACTTTGAAGACATCATAGACCCTGAACAGGTGAATACCTTGTTTGGTAGTTCAACCAACATAATTGTATCTCAAATTGACACAAAAACTTTGGCACCAATAACCTCAACCGACTCGAGTAGAGTCCCAGACACCCAAACAGTAGGAAGACCTTCCCATCAAAGGGATACCTTGTTCTCTTCAAGAATAAAACCACTCAAGTACTCTATTTTTGGAAACCAAACCAGTATGGATGATCGGGAGGATCACAACAATGTAAGACACGGGGAGGAAGAAGAAGCTGGAAACCAAACCGAAACTACCTTCGGGTTACCAGTTTTGGACACCACCCCAAATGTCAATATGAAAAATATTCCCCTCTCAGCACTGCCCACCTTTTATGGTAAAAGTAGTGAAGATCCGGATACGTTCCTATTTGAATTCGACATCTTGTGTAGGAGCTACAACTACCTACAAGATGCCCAGAAACTAAAACTCTTTCCTGCCACCCTCAAGGACTCTGCACTAAGATGGTTCATGGGGTTGGGAGAATCCAACATTAGGTCTTGGGAAGCCATGAAAGATATATTTCTTAAAAAGTACCAAGACTACTGCAATACCAAAGAATCTTGTAACGATATTTTCAAAATCCAACAATTAGAAGACAAGAATCTCGAGGACTATATGGAATGATTTGCATACATTTCCTAGAAGTCAAAATACCATGACCTCCCAGAGGATGCAGTTAGGGATCTTTTCCTTAAGGGAATTTCAGAAGAATACCTAGAGATGCTTAACCTGATGGTATCAAGTGACATCTCCCATAAACCATTTGCCGAAATCTGTGAAATGTGTAAGAATTACTCGAGGAGTAGAGCTAAAACAGGAAAGAATGTTCGAGACCCTTATAATAGAAACTTAAAACCAATTAGTTCAGGTGGTATCATAAGAGAAACGATAGGGAACCTTTTAGAAAACTTCAAGACATATATCTTAAGCACAATAGGTTCCCAGTTGGACACCCTAAAAATTAAAAAGAAACAGGAGGAGGAAAATGCAGCAATGAACATATATTGCCCAAGATGCAGGAGGAAGCATTCCTCAAGGGAATGCCCATTGGATAACATTTTAGTTTGTGGCTTCTGCATAGAGGACTACTCAACTGAAAAATTTCCATCATTTTCTGGTTTTAGTGGGGATCCTGGGGAATCCTCTTATGCACCTAGGAGGCCATGGCAGCCTAGAAACCAACCCACATACCCAGATCCACAATCTCAAGTTCCACCTTATTATCAACAATAAAAACAATGGAACTCACCAAGCTGGCATAAATGGTCTACACAATACCAACATCCTTGGATTAAAGGACGAAGAGGAGGGCATAACCAAGGGAACCCTCAAGCTCCACCTGTTCATATTTCCAACCATCCTTATCCTTAGTTTCCACCGAACATTCTGCAACATCTTCCAGGTTTTGTTCCACCACCTTTACCTTCTATTCCACAACAACAACCACTACAATATCAGAATGCAAGATCCCCAAGACTGACATTATTACCGGCACAACCAGTGCCCAATCCCAATAATAAGTCCCCTCAACCTTTTCACAATGTTGAGATGCAGGCCTTCTCGACATATGTTATTACTTCTGTTCCATTACAGAAGATTCAACTAAGGTCGGGAAAAGTTATGGATAGGCAGAGACCTTCAGTGGTCATCCAGGAAGAAGAAGCAAAAGAAACCACCAAACAACCCACATATGACACTAGGTCGGAAGATGTTATTATTCCTAAGGACCAATAACCCAAGCTTCCCCAAAATGAACCTTCACAAGCTATGAAAGCCCCTCCTTGTCCAGAAAGATTGGTAATCGAGAAACCTACCACCCGACTAGAATTTGAATTCTTGAATGAATTGAAGAATATTTGTGTCAGGATTCCCTTGCTACAAGCCATTAAGGACATTCCAATCTACAGTAAGGTAGTCAAATAATTGTGTATTAAGAATCCATGTAGGAAGATGAAGGACCCTCCTACAGTGCATTTAATAGGAGAACTTTTTGAGTATATATCAGAGCAGCCTAAGATAGCAAAATATGGGAACCCAAGGAACCTCGTAGTGACCATAACCACTAATGAGGTCTCCATTGGAAGCACTCTCATAGACCTAGGGGCATCCATCAATGTTATGACCGCTACTACCTTGGAGAAATTATAGTTACAACCTCTTCTTAGGCCTACCCCAACCATTTTGGAATTAGCAGATAAAACCAGGGTTATACCTGAAGGAACTTTGGATGATGTCATAGTTACTATAGCCTCATGGGAGTACCCAGTAGACTTTCTTGTCATTCACTCAAAGGATCCTACCAAAATCCATCCCATCATTTTGGGAAGACCTTGGCTAGCCACAACCAATGCATTTATTGGCTGTAGAGAGGGAGAAATGACCATCTCAAATGGACTTTCTATCCAGAAGCTCACCATATACCCTCCAACCCAACCTATCATGGAGAATCTATGGTGGCTTGAATGTCCATATGAGAATGAGGATTGGGAAGAAATCGTATTGCCAAGTGACCATGCCTGAGCACTTTAGGAGCACACAATGGAAAATGTGCTAAACCAATTTATTTCTGCTATCACATGTGTTGGTTTTCCACGATCTTTTCCCCAATTTGAGTACATGTTTGGGGAAGAATTTCAAGAAAAATTGGACCCATCCATTTTGTCTTCGACATCTTTTATCTTCGATATAGATGAGTCTGCCATGTCTTATACCATGCCATACAAGATTAGCCCAGGAAAATTTCTACATATAAACTCCAGGATAGATGCAGACCAACAAAAACAATTAATAAGTATTCTTAAAGAACAATCAGGGGCATTCACCTGGGAATACACTGACATGAAGGGTATACACCCTGACACATGCATCCATCACATATAAACCCAGGGGGAAGTAACACTTGTTAGGCAAGCCCAGAGAAGGGTGAACCCAACACTCAAGGATATAGTAAAGGAGGAGATCCAAAAGTTATTAAATGTCGGATTTAATTACCCCATCTCCGACAGTAAGTGGGTATCCCCACTTGTAGTGGTTCCAAAGAAAGTGACCGGGAAATGGAGAATTTGTGTTGATTTCTGGGAGCTCAACAAAGCCACTCTGAAGGATTACTTTCCTCTTCCTTTCATTGACCAAGTTTTGAATACCTTGTCTAGAAAGAAATAATTCTCCTTTTTAGATGGATATATAGGGTACAATCAAATTCTCATAGCACCCGAGGACTAGGAAAAGACCACCTTTACTTGTCCTTGGGGCACCTATGCCTATAGGGTTTTACCATTTGGATTGTGTAATGCTCTTGCCACATTTCAACGAGCAGTACTAGGGATATTTGTTGATATTATTCATGATTTTGTGGAGGCCTATATGGATGACTTCATAGTTTACGGCAACACTTACCAGGAAGCCTTAGATAACTTAGAAAAAGTCCTTATCAGATGCCAAGAAATCAACCTGTCTCTAAGTCATGAAAAATGTAAAATGTTGTTAACTGAAGGAGTGGTTCTAGGACATCATGTTTCATCTGAAGGGATAAAAGTCGATCCTGCAAAGATTGAGGTCATCGTTATACTTCCACCCCCCAAAACTCAGAAAGAGGTGAGAATTTTTCTTGGACATGCCGGATATTACCGACGGTTTATTGAAAATTTTACAAATATTGCTACACCTATGTTTGGATTGCTAATAAAGGATGTTGATTTTGTTTGGACTGAGTAGTGTCAAACTGCCTTTGAAACCCTGAAAGCTAAGTTGTCTGTGGCTCCAGTTCTTAGAGGATGATGATATTCCTGTAGATGATAGTTTCCCAGATGAACACATTTTTTCTCTCTCTGTAAATACCCCATGGTTTGCAGATATGGAAAACTATTTGGCTACTAGGAAGTTACCGTCTCATTTGTCACCTCATGAAAAGCATAAAATTATTACGCAAAGTGCCAATTACTATTGGGTTGGTCATGAAATTTTTCGTACAGGTCCTGATTTGATTATTCGTAGATGTGTCCGAGAAGACAAGGTACCATAAATCCTACGAAGTTGTCATGATGGACCATGTGGTGGCCATTTTTCTGACAAATGTACAACATATAAGGTGTTACATTCAGGTTACTATTGGCCTAGCATTTTCAAAGATGCTGCCAAGTATGTGAGGAGTTGTGATAGTTGCCAAAGGATAGGAAGACCTATGTCAGCTGACGAAATTCCCTTGCATGCCCAAGTTATGATAGAACCTTTCGAAAAATGGGCCCTTGACTTTGGAGGACCAATTTCACCCATGTCTCGTAAGAAAAACTATATTTTGGTTTGTACAGATTATGTCACCAAGTGGGTAGAGGCAAAAAGCCTATTTAGGGCTACCAAAAAACCCATTGTCAAATTTATCTATGAATACATCTTTTCCCGCTTCGGTGTCCCTCGTGAAATTTTTACAGACCAAGGCACTCAATTCACTTCCAAGCTGATGAGAGAGATAACATAGAAATATGGGATTAAACACTGTAAATATTCTCCATACCACCCATAAGCTAATGGTCAGGTAGAATCTACAAACAAAGTTCTGGAAGCTATCTTAACCAAGACTGTTCAATTACATCATCGGGATTGGGCTGATAGGCTTCTAGAGGCTCTGTGGGCATATCAGACCACCTGGAGAAGCACCACTGGGCATACCTTTTATGAGCTAGTGTAAGGGAAACAAGTACTTCTACCAATAGAATTCCAAGTAAGGACCTTCCGTATTGCCGCATAATTGGGATTAAACTTAGATGAGGATAAAAAAAAATGAGCCCTACAATTGAATGAGTTGGATGAGATCAAGCAAGATGCCATCCAATGAACAATGTTAGTCCAAAACCGGAGGAGCAAGTGGCATGACAAGTTTATTAAGAAGAAACACTTCCAACCTGGTGATTGGGCTTTGTTATTTGATTCTCGATTTAAAACCTTCAAAGACAAACTCACCACTCAGTGGTTGGGTCCTTCCGAGGTAGTCACTGTATATGGCAATGGAGCTGTGAAAATCAAAACAATTGACGATGGACAAGTCTCCTTTGTAGTAAATGGACACCGACTTAAATTTTATCATAAGCCCATTTCCAAAGAAGATTTTCTACAGGTCATGTCCACTGACAAGGCATTGGCCTTAGTAGATGGGGAATTCCCCCCTTGTTCTTGAATGTTTTCTGAATTTTCTACTGTACATATGTAAATAATTTTGAATTTTGTTGATAAGCAATTCTAGAGATCTTTGTAGGTATTTATTTCACCAGTAGTAGACAGTTTCAAGGACATATAAAAGAAGGATTTTTCTTGAAAATATTGCTATATTTGAACCTTGTTGTCTGCTAAGCATCAAATGAATAACGACTTGCTGTAATTAGCCATATTTTTGCAAAGATTTTCAGGTTCTCTTTTTCTTAAGGCATTTTAAAAAGCAGTTGCTCTTGAAAATATTCACCACTATATAAGGAAGTGATACTGTAACCATCAAGCTTAAAGGTCTCTCGTACAGTTTTCCCAAGAAACCCGAGTAAGTGAGTAAAGTATCTTTATTAAAGAGCAACAAGGAGGTATGATTAGCGGTTAACCATGGAAACATCACAATAACTCAAAAAAAAAAAAAAAAAGTGAGTTGAGCCTAAAGATACCTTTCTGTTTTTCCCAATGGTACCATCCACTACACACTAAAAATCTTGATTATATCATATCTTTAGATAGGCCACGTCCTCTTAAGTACCCCTCACATCAGGACAATCACTAAGGAATATAACAGAAAGTCATCCTCTAACATAAATACCATCCAAATTGAAAAAAAGAAAGAAAAAGTTGTTTTCAGAGTTGTCCCCCCATCTTCTTGCACAAAACAATATTATACTAAAATCTTAAAATATAGAGGGCCAGTATCTGAGGGTGTAAGAGGATAACCCGCCAAGATACTGAACAGGTTTGTTGGCAGCGGGTACCATCCTATGGTATGACTAGGTAAACTCGTCGGGGTACTAAACAGGGTTGCTGGTAGCGGGGAATTCTACCTAGTGAGGATGGTAATTTGATAAAAAATAAATAATAAATTTAAACTTGTCCTGATGTACGACATAACTTGTAGACAAAGATGACATGAAGTATGTATGGTTAAGTTAAGGTTAATGCAATCCATAAAATTTCCATTGGGAACTAACTTTGAGACTATCTCGACACTCTCTCGCCTACCTCTTCTTATCTATATGTAGGATGTTCTATCCTATAGGTTGGGACATATTCTAACTGTCTCATTAGACCAATCTCTGAAATTTATCTCTACTCTTAACAAGCTGTAAACGTTCGGCTATTGGGAGAACTGATTGGTTTCCTATATTTTTGATTGTGAGGTGTCACAATACTTAGGTGTGGGGGAGGGGTTCATGAGTTGACAAATGATAACATTGCTCAGAAGAGGTGAATCTTTGTAAAAAAATTATGTGTATTGTTTTCATGATACAGGTTATTACATCAGTAGTCATTTTATTTCTTTGAAATGCTAATTTCCTGTGTGTTATAAACTATTGTACATATCCTTAACAAACCACTTTATTGGTTTATTTTCGTTACAGACTGTTCATTGCAGAATTGAAATTACACATCTTATGCGAATGGATTGAGTAAGCACGGTGGAAAAATCATTAATAATGGAACACTCTGCCTTTGCTCCTAATCACTATGACTGTCAAAACCATTCCAATATTGTAGGCTATCCATTACAGGAGGTAAAATGCATTTCGCACAGAGGTACCATATGGAGTGTCATATGAGGTGCCGTATGAGGTGCCATATGAGGTGCCAGATGAAGTGCCATATGAAAGTATATACCAGTAATTGTCCAACCAGGAATCAATGACATTTATTTGAATTAGTTCATGGCAATTAAGATTGAATGATGAAACTTAGACATTTTCATGATCAAATGTCCAAGTCAAAAGTCTTGGACATTGATCTAAATTCTTATCATTATGATTGCCCTCAAAACATGCCTTCAAATTCGAAATCGCTCACACATGGAAACTCATGCGTGCACATTCATTATGAATGCAACCGTATCCACCCTAGGCACACTCATAAACGGAGGTATCGCTCAATTGGGTTATCCCATTATTCCTCACACTCGCCTTTGCTCATTTGTGTTTGCCCATGTTTTAAATGCACTCAACCTCTGATCATTTCATTCCCCTGATTAATTGCGCTCGACCTCTGTTTAAATAATGCCATTCCTTGGCCCGATTGCACCTATCCTTTGTAAATTTTGCCCTTTGTCCATTTTTTTTTCCACACCGTCACGATGCCCAAACGGTATGCGCCGTCTTCCTATGATGACCTCTTTGCCATCCTTGAGTTTTCATAGTGTAGGGAAGTGCTTTTGTGTGAAGGTTGGGGGCCATTTTTGTCCCACTTGTAGGGCCACGACGATGGAATTTCAATGCAATTTTCCCCCAGTTTTGATGGAAAGACAACGCACGTGGGGTCTCTCACCTTTGGGGTCTCATAGGAATGCATGGCCGCAACCACAAAGCTTCCAAGAGTGGGGGATAGATGGTTTAAAAACCACCAGTTGCTACGATCGAGCTATAACAAGGTTTTAAAACTAGAATTTCAGAACATATCTGGAGCTAAAGGATACTCCAAGGAGTGGATAAAAGAGGAGCTAATCAACCCTCTCATAGTCATCACCAGGTTAATCACATGCGAAGATAGATATTCCACCTTTAAAGCCTGTCACTTTCGATTGTTAGCTCACTTTCAGTTCAATAAACCATTGAATTTTCCCTTCTACTTTTTAAAGAGCTTGGAGAAGATGTCCTCCCAAGTGAGGAAGAATGTAACCAATCCCCACAACAACCTCTTTCACCATGGCCTTATAAAACTTCTTGTTTTAGCCGAATTGGAAAAACAAGGGAAAAATTGG
Organism: Picea mariana; assembly: GCA_032191745.1. NCBI lineage: Eukaryota > Viridiplantae > Streptophyta > Pinopsida > Pinales > Pinaceae > Picea > Picea mariana. The sequence continues at coordinate 195,414 of JASDQU010100057.1, read as the reverse complement.
GATGAGTTCATTTACCAATTTGCAAACCCTCACTTGACAATCAAGACTAGCAAAAAGACATTGGCTCTAAGGACTATTTCTCCATCCAAACCCCACTCTCCAAATACTCCAAACCCTCCTACACAAGCCATTTCTTTATCGGAACAAAAATCCAAGAAGGTTGTTGATACCCCTGTAGCCTCATCGAGCAAAAAGACCAAGAAGCCGATTGCTAACCCCCCGATGCCTTCAACATCTCTTGATCCTACACCCAAAAAGCTATAAGAAGTAATTCAACAAGACTTTCCTACAGTCCCCACAAACAGGAGAGTAGCTAATCGATTTAATAGAGGACCCTTTCGAAAGACTACTCGAAGCACAAGAGGAAAGCCTTATGCAAAACCCCTGACTACTTCAGACCCTATCCAAGTATCCTCCAATCTCTAAAGCCCTCACAAAAGACTTAGGGAAGTGTCTACAAACGAATTGAAGCCTTTAAGAAAGACAAAATCTGAACCTACTTTTCCTCATCAACCCCCTATTAATCCTACCTCACAAATTCCTACCCCAAATCCTAAGAATGATAGACACTCTACATCTTTCAAGGGATCTAAGCCCTCCTCCGAGATATCTAATCCTGCTCCAGCCATTGAGAAATTACAACAAGAAAATTTTCAGCTGCTGCAACAATTGGAAGAGAGGAAGACTGTGGACACGCATCTTCACCATGACAATGCAATCCTCCAAGCAAAGGTGAATTCCCTTCAATGGTTGGTTGACGAGATGCCCAAAACCAACCGCAATCTCAGGGATCAATTGAAGCAACACAAGAGGCACAAGACAAAATCTTCACGGCAAGAAGGAGAAGCTTCTAAAGCTGATCCTTCTCAGAAAGCTTAGTCATGAGGGGAAATTCCATTTTTGTTTCCAGTGGGGCCTGCAAAATCTTAGGTGTGGGGGTAAAGTTGGGCTCGCGATATGGTTAATTTAATGATGATGATTAGATCCTTTTTGGCCAATATTGTATATGTATTTTCCTATTTTGAGAAGTTTTGGAGGATTTTTGTGTTAAATCGTCGTGGTTCATGCCAGGTACATATGATTGATGTTTTATGATGGTTTTGAATATAATTCAACATTTTTTAATGATTCCAAGAAGCTAATTCATGTTTTATGTGTCACAGAGAAAAATCCCAGGTCGTTTTTGCATACGACACTCCGTCCGGTACTCCATCCGACACTCTGTCCTGCACTAAAACCGTGGGCGAGTTGGTGGTTATCATATCGGTGACCAACGATGGGCGAATCAGAGACTTGGGTTTTCCTTGTGCTCGTGGCCTCCAACTACTGATATTTTGGCAACTTGGATTGGGTTGTTACGTTGGGCGTTTATTGGCTCGCCTTGTTTTTAGAAGCCACCGACGGTTAAGATGCATTAACTGCGATTTACTATTTTTAAAGGAGGTCGACCCTTCCAGTGGTTGACCTCTCAACTTGTAAACTCTATAAATACCACATCAGTGGTCAGACAAATAGTTAGGAGAGAAAAATGATAGTTAAGCTCTGTTTTTCCATTTTCAGACATTTTTCTCTAAAACTGTGTAAAACTATGTTTTTAATTTTAATGTCGAAATCATGTTGCTTGAGCTTGTGATTCATCGTTGAGGAGTAGCCATGACCTGCTGGGGGGCCCACCAATGGTCTGGATGGATATTTAGTCAATTATCTTATGAATTCATACAATGTAATCGTCATTTCTTTTATTTCTTGTACATGAGTTTTATTGTGTTTATTTACTGTGTAAATTGTTGTTTATAATTTAATTGTTTTAGTTCAGCTTTGCAGGTTATTATGAAGGCTAGTGTTAATATGCAATGACCTTTTAATTAGTAGGAAACAACTTGCAAGTTTAGATACTAACCCATGTGTGTAATTAGATGATATTTAGAATTTCTATATGCTGAAATAGAGTTTAAAAACAGAGTTAAAACAAAGTATTTAGTTCATGGTTTCTTTGGCAAGTTTCGGTGGATGGATAGTTGTTCGTTTTAGTTTTCATTTCTAGTTTGCTTATCTAATTGCTATTTAGTTTTGCTTATTTAGTTGTTATTTGGTTTTCTTATTTAATTTCTTGTTATATGCTGAAATAGAAATAGGATTTGATTTATGTTTTATTAGTATTTCCTTTTGCAATTTAATTTGTTAAAATAGGATTAGTTTATTTTACTTTATGCATTTTCCTTTCTAGATCTAGGTTGCAATTTTAATTCGAAATTTGATTGTTGAGTTTAGTTTTCAGTTATGAATCTCTAAACAGTATGAATTTGCTTACACTAGCATAGAATGCAATTGAATTTAATAGAATAGTGTTTTCATATTGTTGATGATTAGTGCATAGATTGAATAATCACATGGATATGCAGGGTAGTTGATGTTGCTTCTATAATGGCTAAGTTCTCATTGGATTGTCTAATTCATACTTTTCATTTTGCTATAGAAGTTAATATTGAGTTTATCCCTCGTGAGTTATCGTTAATTGTTATGTGACATCGTGATATCATAAGACACCGAAGACATAACCATCAACACTATATTTGAATTTTCTTGATTTTATAGATTAGAGGATAGTTTCCTTGCTTTTGTAGATTAGAGAATAGTCTTCTTGCTTTTGTAGATTAAAGAATAGTTTCCCATCATAGATTAAAGAGTAGTTGTTGATTACTTTTATTGTTATGACGCTTTGAATATAGTAGATTACGATTTCCTTTTATAAATTAGAAGTAATTGTGAAGTTTAATTTAAGAATATAGTTCACCTGCTTATTAGCTTGATTAGTTGCTTATTGAATAATCTTGATTAATTTACTTCTTGTATACGTTATCATAGGTTAGTTAGTTGATTGATTTCTTGTTTACTTGCTTTGATAGGGTAGTTGCTTGTCTATTTTACTTGGTTTAATAGGATAGTTGCTTACTGAATTTGAGTAGGTTAATTAAAGTAGTTTGTTGTTGCTATTGCTTATTCGGTAGATTAAATAGATAGTTTTCTTTTGCTCATTATAATGATTGAGTTAATTTTATTTAAGTAGGGTTTTCATTTGTTTTCTTAGAACAATCCATCGATCCTTTGTTCAAAGGTTACTTAGGGTAAATAGTTTAAGTTTCTTAGTAGGGTTTGATCATTAATAGCCTTTGTTTGAATAGATTAGTTCTCAGATAGCCCATTTCTTTAGTTAGACTATACTACCTCCAACCTTTCTGCCTTGGCACATATAGTGCTACAACTCTAAGTGTACTTACTCCGGGTTGACAATTTAATTGACGGTTTTTAGTGTTTTTTAGTGCATATAAAACACCCATCAGTGATCGGCCGCATCAGTGTTTCATCCTATTCCTTTGTAATGAGGGAAGGGATGTGCTTGGTTATCTTGCTTATAATCGACGTTCTGTCCCTTAGGGGTTCCGAGAGGAGGTCTTTGTAGTAATTTACCAGTTCAACTTCTATGCTTGAATGATCCAAAATGGGGTTTCCCTAGGCATCTTTTAGTTGGGGATTGTGTTGATGTAGTACCGATGCACCATGGAGCGATGGAAGAAATTGGTGTTCCTTTCTCCCTCCTTGTGCCATTGTACTATGTATTTCTATCTCCATAGCATCTCCTCTTGTTTTTTACGCTCCTCTAGATCTTCCTATAGCTTTTCTTCCTCTCTTGCAGGATATACCATCCGTCCTTGTGAAATAAATACATGTTGCAGGTCCTTTAGGCTTTTCTCGATCTCCTGTTTTTTCTGGAAGATGTTACCAACACGTTCTTGTTCCAGTTCTTTAGATGCAATTTGAAGTTCTTCAACCTTTGCTTGAACTTATACATGTATGTGCCATGAGCTATCTCTTCCTACTTCCACCAAGTTGTGAAAAGTTCCTGAAAGTCCGGGTGGGTGAGCCAAAACTTTTAGAAGCGAAAGGGTTTAAGCTTGGGTGTTGTGCCTGTGTCTAACCAGAGAGAGACTGACCAATGATTTGAACCTAATTTTGGGAGAATATTGGCTTCTAACACTGGATCATCCATCATATTTGATTTGGATATGAGGAAGTGGTTAATCTGCTTGCGACATGCTAGGGTCTAGATCGCCAGTTGGACCAAGTAAGTATTCCATTCCTAGTTTCTATGTCTATAAGTTTTAGCTGGTCTATTAGTGATATGAACTTATCACCGTCCTGTTCCAATTGCTTCGTGCCTCTAGTCTTCTCCTCCAATGTAAGAATGATGTTGAATTCACCCCCCACTATCCAACGCTCAGATCTCAGTAGCGTACTTACTGTGGATATCCTGTGTAGAAAAAGATCCTTGTCCTAGGCACTTTGCAGTCCATAGGAATTTGTAATCATGCCATCTTTGTTGGATCCTAAGGCCCGGAAGTGGACTGTGAGCATGCCAAACGTGAAAAAAGGTTGATCTATTATGACTATGGCAAGGTTCCATAGAATGGCTAGGCCCCCTGCAACGTCATTTGAGTCTGTGTGAATGGAGTTGCAATTCCTCCAGCATCACTGAAATATTTCCTCTTTTACGTCCCGAACACATTTCATTTCCCGTAAAAGGAAAATGTCCAGATTCTCTGCATGAATATTGTCTTGAAGGGTCCATTGTTTGGACCTTCCATTGAGTCCTCTGATGTTCCAAGTGACGATCTTCATCATGATGGGTTGGGTGGTGGGGAGAAGTACCGTTCCGTGAGACGATGGATCTATCTCAAGTTAAGCATATAGTTCCCTACCTCTTTGATTAGTTGGTGTGTTTATTTTCGAACTCTGTGTTTGCTTTCTCGCAGAGTGCGCCTGGGAACAAGTGCTGGATCTAGGGATATACCTAGTCGTGAAGTGGCTTTTGCAGTGGAATCAATGAATACTTTGTGCACATTTCTTAGTTTTTCTACTGGGATGGTTTGCAACTCATTTTTATTGAAGGCTTCCTCAAGTTTATTTAGGTCAATGTCCACCAGATCTTGATCGTCCAACTACATGAGGGTGTCCCCACCATCCTCTGGTTTATCCTCATTCTGTTGAACTATAGGATTTGTTCCTTGGTTCTTTTCTATGGTTGGTTCAGGCTGTAGCTTGGATTTTCCTTTATCCTTTTCCTGATTGTTTTTTTTATACGGATTTTCCACCTCCTCTTCTTCTAAGAGCTGATTTAAGATATCAAAAGAGTTGTTGATGGGGATCTTCTATTTACTCTCTTGATTGTGCTTTTTGGGGGTTGGTTTTTCCTACCTATGACCGTTGCGTAGCCATCCTTTTGCTTTCCATTCCCTGCTCTTGAATTTTGAACGTTTAGAGGGAAATCACAGAAGAGGTGATCATGCTCATGACATTTCTTGCAACAAAAGGGAAAGTGTTCATAGTCAATGGTCAGGTTCTAGTCCTCGTACTGGTATTATATAGTTACTAATCTTGGTAAGGCCTTCGAGATATCCATGTAGACACAAATGCGAGCATAGGAGGTGTATTTTCTTTGTTTTGTCACCTCTGAGTTTTTTACATACCTTCCCATTGTGTTTCTTATGCCCATGCGAATTTCTTCAAGACATAATTCCTGGGGTAGGGAGTAGAGTCGGATCCAGATTGGTGCCATGGTAAAATCCTCTTTCTCTAGGCTGAAGGGATCCATCCAGAATCTGAGGAAGAGCTTTGCATAGTTGTAGAAATAGGGTCCGTTGTCGAAGATCCGGTCCTTGTCCTCTAGGCTGTAGAGGATAATCATGAAGAACCCCTTAGAGCTGAGTTGGACTTCACAGTCCCCCTTTGGGTTCCACCAAGATTTGATCCATCATATGAGGTCTCTTTCCGAAGGCTAGAGACCCTTTGATCCATCGCATGAATTGGGTTTGTTCCCTGACCCTAGTCGATTTGATAGTATATCTGGGTGTTTTATCAGATTGGGGGATGCATTTTCCCGGTTCCCATCCTCGAGACGCCTTTGGATGAGACATACTTGTCTCTACCTCCATCTCTTTGTTGAAACCCTATTCTTTGGTGAGAATTTATTCCCGCAGATGGGGCGGTGACTCGAATGTCGGTTGCTTCACGCTTGTCCCCTCTCTATCATTCAATATGACATTTCTGTATGAGGGGGGTTGCACCCATCCCCCTGCATTCATCGCCAGAGATCAGACACAATCACTGTTTGGTAGTCTCCTAGCCAAGGTTCCGTGTGCAAAATTTTGGGATTAGCCACATGCAGAGAAGAAGCTAGGGTTTTTGACTCATTCTGTTCATAAATTACAATCACATCGTCCTTTCCAATGTAACCTAACTTCCCCTCTATTAGGTTTTAATCATAGTGGCTAGCATGACTAGATTGGTCGAACTCAACCTCGACTCCACAATCTTGGGTGATGTGTCCATCATTGACATCCTTAGTGCGAAAATGATGTCCATATGTGCACATATATGGGAACAAATGCACATGTAAAAATGTGAACAAAGGAAGGTGTGTTGGGCACCAACAACTCCCCCTAATTTTTTACAAAATTTAAAGGGCCCCCATTAGAATCTTGATAATTATAATGAGCTACAGAATCAACCTTTTTCAAATAGTTCCATACCTTGGCTTGCTTTGAGACAAACTTAAAACATTCACTATAGTACGAGACATTCATTACAATAGTATATGTCAAAATTTAGAAACTAGCATATAAATCTCAATTTAAACAAAAACGTTAATTTCTATCAACTGTTTACTTTCATTTAAATTATGATTACATGTTCTTTATTTTGCTCATTAACAAGTTTGACTATTTTGAATAATGGGTTCAATACTTAATCAAATAATATTTTGGTTGGTTTCTCATTTTCATAAAATCATTTGGTGATATTAATTAATCAAATTCTTTTTTCATTTTGCATCTCATTTAAAAAAAATAAAAAAAAAATAAAAATAAATTATCTATCATTTGTTTGATTATGTAAAAAAACAAAATTAATATTTTTCTCTTCTCCATTAACTTGAAGCTTCTAGAATTTTAAGATCATATTTGAAAGGAAATTATAAACAATGTTTGTTTAGAACTTATAGTTAGTTTAAATTCATTTTTTATTTTATTGTTCTAGATTTTGTTTTATTCACAATTTCTAGGTTATTAATTTAGGTTTCTTTTTGTTTCACAGGTTTCTATTATCATATATTTGGTACGGATCTGATCATGGCTTGATTTTATTATCTAAATATGTTCAAGATGATTGATCCAAAAATAATATTGGATTGCTGCAAATAAATTTACGAGCAACAACAGATAAAATTTGGGAAAACGTCAAGAACAGACAAACGATTTTGCAGGACTGATTTTAGCCAAACCGTGAGGAATCTGAAGAAACAGTTGAAAACCCATTTCCAAAATGGACCCATTTAGCTTGTGATTAAGCATTTTCGCAAACAAATGCACGATTTGAGAGATATTGATGTATATTTACGAGACAAATTTCAGGTGGTGGAAATTATTAGTGACGCCTAGACTGTTCATTCATTGTATAAATATATGAGAAAGTTCAGAGCCAAAGGATAAGGAAATTGAGAGGATGATTTTTATCCTTTTTCTTTTGTATATTATTTATTTTGTAAACTTTTCTTCTTTTCAAATGGAGTAACGAATGCTTGGAATCTTTGGGAGAATGGACAAGTATTTTCAAAGAAGAATATGAAATTTTAGGTTGTTTAATGGCTTTTGTCATGTGAGTAAAATTGTTTTATTTTCATTATAATATCTTCATATTCTTTGAATAATTGATTATGTATTGATTTAAATTAGATTTAGTTTTTTTTATCAATACATGGTTAATTGCTATCATTTATGTATTATTTTTTTTTCAATCTTTAAGAGTCTATTATCCAAAAAAATCCTTTTGGACCATAGTATGGACATGTGATTTTGGGAAATGATATGGGAAAGCTATTCACCATTGGCTTTAGACATGTGAAATGCTTATTTCATTATGTTTTTTTTATTGGCTCAGTCTTATGAGATATTATTATGTTTGATGCATCTTTAGCCTTGTCATCATATGATGTTTCATATTGTTAAGTATTTAGATGTTGTCCATAATTTGTTATTCCATTCTGTATGTGTGATCAATTTGTCATTTGATTATTATTGAATTTATTCCTAATGTTAAATGATGGATAAAATCAATACTCAGAATTATGTTTTTTCTCGTTCTTAGTTATTGATTATCATAAGATCACAGGATTTTTAATCAGTCATCATTCTGCTGCTATATTCTCACTCCAACACATCAAACACTTCTTTGAATTTATTCTGGAAGTACTAGTATTGTTCTGTCACAGGTTTCCCTCACAAGCAGGACAAGAAGAAGCTTAGACAACACAGAAAGATAATACCAATTTCGTTGATCAGCTACAGGTTAGTCTGTGTGTTATTTAGTTAAATTATTTATTAATGAAACGATGATTGCATAAATTAGCTTTGACTGTTTCTGTGTCATTATTTCAATTGTATTTGCTTAGTATTTATTAGTTTAAAATATTTAAACATTAAAAAAAACAAAAAGATTTATTTCTTACTTTATCTTATTTTGAAACATTATTATGAACATTCATTTTCGCAAGATTTCAAGTAAACCTTGTAAACTGTATATAGATTGTTTATAATCATTTGTATATTCACGTTTCTTTTTAATAAACATTAATAAGTAATATATCATTTGTTAGAATCATACCTTTAGATTAGTTTATTTCTATTACTATTTTTAGGACTTTAGTTGGCTAACAGAGCCATTAAACCCGTCGGGTCATTTCATTCCAAATGGCTTGGGTTATTTAGACAACCCCGGTCCAGATTTGACCTTCCAGTTGACGGTTTGTCACTTACGCCCGTCAACACGGTGTCATATGTCTAATAACCTGAGCATTAATAAAAAAATAATACATGTTACAATTCATATGTGTAATATTATAAATTGAACATGGTACTCAAAGAGGTTATTACAGAGTTGTTGCACTTGATCCCTATGTTTAGTGCATTCGACTCTTATCCACGTGGGTAACGATTGGACACAACATATTTCTTTGTAATCTAGTCAACCACCCAACGACTGGGACAAATTTCTGGCATATTTTCTTTTAAATGCTCAAGATATGGCATGCTTCTACCATCAACCATCTGAATGCTTTCTTGTCACTGTCCGATTTCCTTCTTTTCTCTTTATACAATGTGACCCATGGTTGCATTGCAAAGAAATTTTTTATTGATGGCATCAGTTTATAAATTTGTTGATGTATGCAAGAATTCAAAATGAATAGTATAAGATCAAATATACATGATCAACTTTAGTGTAAACAATTTTTCTATGCAAATTTGACAAAATCTAAGTGACTTACTCTTTATCATATGTCTTTTTCCATTTGTTTGGAGTAGCTCCCCTTCCCTTTTCTCCTTATCTTGTTGGTCATCCCAGACCACTGCCCCTGGTGTGTCATCATTTTTATTGATGTACTCACTGGCATAATAAAACGACTCGTATACTATGTACCCCTCCACCATAGAGCCTTCTAATTTTTCCCTTTGTCGAACAAACCCCTTCAATTTTTTCATGTAACTCTCTAAGAAGAACATCCAACAACATGGGATCACCCCATCTAATTCAATTGCATCATGTAGGTGAATTACAAGATGAACTTGCAAGTCCATAAAACTCATGGGAAGTTCCTTTTCAAACATACAAGCAATATCAATTATCTCTCGATGCCACTGTGAAATGCTAGCTATATGAATCTCCTTTGATGTGATCCAACGTACAAATGCAAATAATTTCAATATGGCACGTCGCAGGTCTTGGGGGAAGTCATGGTTCACACAACCATGCACAAGCAAAGGATAATGACACTACAAAATAGACACACATGTTGTCAATTACCATAAAACTGTGAGTGCATAATATATTTTTATTGATACTATAGAAGAATAATAATGTATTTGACATACATACCCTTAGAAGGTTTAAATGGTCATGCGATTTCAACCCCGAAAAATTCCCTTCTACAATGAATCAAGGTCGTAGATTCTACCCATATAAAGAAGGTTCATTCACACACAATATCATCCTTCGCCACAGAAAGATCATATTTCTTTAAAATCCACAGGACACCACCTTATTTAAAAGACCAAGAGTGATCGGTCTCTCCTCTACTTTCTTTTCTTGGCTAATGTCTCTTTTTAGTATTTGAAGAAATAAGATCTCTTCTAATAGCCATTGTGTCGCTTTTATTCAATGATATGTGCCTCCATAAAGTAGATGAAACATTTTTTAATATATGCATGGGATCTAGTAAGTGGGAAATCTTAAGATGTTCCCAATATGGAAGCTCATAAAATACAAATTTCATTTTCATCCCAATGGGCATTTTCTCAACATAGGTGTCAAAAAAATAAAAATTATTGAACATAGGTTCCCCATTTGAATCAAACAAATATGTCATTTCCTTCTCCTTCTCTGTGTCATATGCCCTAATCTAATCTGTTGGTGTCATTATTTCAGGTCTCTGGGTTCTCTTTGGTTTACCATTGAAAGCAGACACAACTCTTCTATAAGGGCAATTTTCTAGGAGGACTACCTTGAGCAATCGTACACCGATTTTTGTAGGTGGTTGAACTACCTAACCTCTATAGAAGGTCCGCAACATTTACATCCATGATACCCTTTTGTTACAAGACTTACGATGTTATTGTATACAGAGCATGTTAGTGTCAAAAAGATAGTTGCACAAAATTAAGTATGCTAAATAACATTATAGATATAAACAAATCAATCAACATGCTTATCAGAGAAAAATCCTAATCTTAGATAACTATGCATGACGTATACACATATACCATACAACGTAAAAAAACCTCTCCATTGAAATAAATCTTAATACATCATATATATAATGCTCCATATTATTAAATAAATAATAATATAATAATTTAAATCAATTCTAAAAAAATCATAGAATCCTCCACCATAATCTAACCATGGTGCAACTTTGAGCATATTAAAATTTCTAGTCGTTATATGACATGAATACTGCCATATTTCCTTATTAAGTAACTGGGTTATAAAATTCCAAAAAATATTTCATCTAATACTATATAGCAACACTAAAGCCATCATAGCATTTACGTATTTTGAAAGGTTATCTACTCCAAAATGGCAGCCAAAGTGCAAATGAAAAAATTCTTCTTAGGACAGAAGATGCGGTAAGCTAGTGCGTTTGGTTACTTCAATTATTTTATTGCTCTTCCATATATACTTGAAATCGCTAGTCCAGAAAATATAAGTCGGTAAATGCTATTGGCATATATACTTGAAATCGCTAGTCAAAAAAATATTAGGTAAATGCTATTGGCATGAGATTTGGTGTTTTTTTAAATTTTCTTAAGTTCTCTTTCGAAGCATATATTACTTCCTATGTTCATAAAATGAGCACTTAGAGCAAGTATCCTAATTTTTTTCCAGCTTAGTCTTTACTTATTAAATGGGCTTTAGGATTATTTATTCCAAAGTATGTCTTAGATATGTGATTTTATTAGTATGTGACTTTAGAAAAAGATTTGATGTGTTTTTTGGGTTGCTGTTTTAGATTTATTTTATTGAGCTTAAATTTTAAAGATATTAAAAAAGTAAATGATATGTATAAATTCAAATCGGTGTTAGTGATATAGTATATTTAGACTATATAATTAGGTTAGTAATATACAATAAATAATTATAAGAAATAATTTGATGTATGTATATAATTTAAATTATGACAAGAGAATAATGGAATATCACATAAAACGCACTTTTATATTGAGACAATAAAGTTTTATTTGTTAAATAAAAATAAGTTAGATACTTTAGTATTTTTGGGTTATGGTTATGTGGCTATAACATAGATTTATTTTTGATATGAAGAGATATTTTATGAAGTTAATGTTCTTAGTTGATGTTAAATAATTATTGGCATTATATCATGCATGCAATTATGTAAGTTTCGATGTTGAGCTAATCAATTGATTATGAATGTATATTTCCTTGATCTATGATAAGTCTTCATATATATTGTTGATTATTTGATATGAGAGTGTTATTATGTGTTAGGGTTGTAGCTTGGATGTTTGTTAATCTTAAGTTTTCCATTGGGTATGGGTGTATCTTTTCTCCTTATTAGGATTAATGGGGATTGCCATTTTTCCTTAACTCTTATTTCATTGTCATATTTGATTTCTCACACGACCATGAGAATAAATAATTAATGAAATGACAACTTAGCAATAATAGGATATGGATGATTTGAATTTTATAAAATGGAATCTTAAAATATGAATAGTTCAAGGCATAATAAAAAGGTTGTTTTGTTGACTTTGCTCCGAGGACGTTGCCTCGTGAAGAGGGGAAGAATGACAATAAAAGCTTGATCAAAATACACATCTAGTCATATTCGAAGAGGGGAAGAAAGGTAACACAATGAATTGATCAATTGAGAGAATAGTAGTACAATTCCACGAAAGTACATTTCAAATTAAATCAAAACTAGAAGCAATGTGTATATATCTTAAGATAGTATGCAACTACCTTGGAATGGTAGTAAACCTATTATTAGAGTGAGAAGATGGAAAAGTAAGTACAAAGAGACAAGGGTTTTAAAAAAATTGTTCAAAGTTTTTACGTTTGATCCCTGATGTTAGTGATATATCTTTGATAAAGTTACCTATGGAGAAAGGGCAAATGATGAACTTGCAAACCTTCTTGAATGGTAGTCCTTGGAACCATAAACCAAATTGGGAGGATAAGATGAATAACAAAGAGTATACGAAATCAATAAGAAGTAATAACATATCTTAGAACATGATGGAAGACTTTTAGATTTGGGGAATAATCATGATTAAATAACATAACACTCTTAAGGTATCCCATGAATGAATAACCCTGGGGAAAATGGTGGTGGAATTACATAATTATTTCCATTTAAGAACATGATAAAGACCACTATAAGTTCTACACGAGGATGATGTTTTCCAATCAAGTTAAATGAGCATGATAATGATGAAGGTCATTTTTAGGAACTGTAAATAATAATCCCATGAGTGTCTATATGTAGGGAATGAAGTAGACCAATTGAAAATTATGAAAATTCTGCAAGTAGGAAGGGGTAAAACACCTTAGCATAAAGACAATGATATTCTAGCCAACCAAAGATTAATTATAGTCATGGCATTCAATTTGAATAACAACAATATTGAATTGTTAATATTAAAGTGGTTAATTAAAGCTTATATGACTCCCTTGAAGTGTATATCTAATGGATAACATTGAACTGCTAAGGGAACTATGAAAACAAAATAAAACCTAAGGAAAATTTATGTAAGGGTGTCTCACCCAAGTGGAAATCTCTCTTAAGGATATTGTTGAGTGGATTGAGCAACATGAATGATAATCAAGGCTGATTGATAAGGGTCATAGTGATGACCTATATAATTTTAAAGTGTCAAGATACGATGTTATGGACTGGAACACTTGTAATTGGTGAGGGATGACAAGTGATAGACTGGGAAACAAGTTTAAATATTCAAAGTTAACAACTATTTACTTTTGACAAAGGAAATGGACTATGTGATTGGTCGAGTCTTAGAGACTAATGAGAAAACATCTAACATGAAGAGTAGGAAACTTGTATTCCAATGACTGGTTATGTATTGGATTAGATGAGGTAATTCTTCTAAGGGTGAACAATGATAATTACTACTAGGTGATGAATAAGTCACCAAGGCTTAACCATTCCTTCATGCATGTGCATTAAGCATGACAAAAACGTAAATAATGATGACCTAAACTTTACATGCTATTGTGTATAGTGATCCTAGAGTGAATAAGAAAAAGATGTAAAGTGATGTATGAACCTTAGATAATGATCAAAAGATATACAAAATTGAGAATTTGAAAAATCAACAAATTATGCCATGCTAGTAAGGCCAATAATAAATCGATGACCTAATTTCACCGAATTTCCCTAGGCGGGAAAGAATACATTACTAGAGATGGTGGCTCTAGATGATGGGGTTTATGTGAAAGTCAATAGTGTATTTAAACGAGGAAAATATATGAGAACTTTAGCACACTAATATGATGACTATACATATCACATAAATTGTCAACCTTCTTATTGTCAGAAGAATTGATAATAAGAAAATGATTGGTATCTAGATGATCACATGGCACTCATAGTAATGATCATCCTTTGTATGGTTAGTCTGGGATGACAAACTTAACCAAGTAGATCCATGTGCTGGATGGATTTTTTTTTCTTGCATTAGATGTGATAGTTGTTATTCCTTGTATATTTATATATATATGCAATGCTAGTGGCTTGATTTTGCTGTTGAATCATGATAAGAATGTCGATAATGTTTTGTTACTTTGCATGCATTATGTGTTGAGATAATTACCATATTCATGATGTTATACTATCTTAAGAACCAGGTGGTATTTGCATACAATGTTATGTTATGTTACATGTAATTCCATTTAATTATGTTGATGAAAGACTATGTCTTTGATAAACATGTGTTGAGATTATATTTCTTAAGATAATATCTCATGATGTGATGACATGATGTAATTGTATGAAAATATTTTATGATAATATGGTTTATGATGACATGTGTGAGCATGTGGTGATGACAATGATGTTGTATTCTCACGATGACATGTGAAATTTAGCATGTGGATCCTTCCTATGAGATGTTGATATTATGATTATAACTAATGCATAGATTGCATGTTGTGAGGTGGTGATTGTCAGGTTATCCACTAGTGGGCCAAGAGGGCCATTTTTTTTTATGATCTCGTAGGAGATCATACCTACGAAGGAGATTATCTACAAAGTAACACCTTATGGGTTGGGGACAAGGTCAACCAACCAACCTATTCCAGTGATTATTTTTCCTAGTATAATTCCTGATGGGAAATGGGACCATCTTAAGAAGGCCATAGTGCTTGATATTGGAGTTGTGGTGTCGAAGTCTCAAATAAGGGCTAGAGTGTTGCTCGCTGGTGGTGTGGGATTGGAATTTGATGCCTGGGGCTTGTACCTGGTAGTTTTGGAGAGAGTTTAGGTCAGACTTTCAAGATCCCTGGTGTACATGAGTATTGATCCCGATGTTTGGTGTACATGAGTATTGATCTAGATGATCGGTGCACGTCAGTATTGATCTAGAGGCCTACTTGGGCAGATGAGGTCTGAAGCCCTAGGACTCCAAATAGATTGGGAGGTTTGAATCCTGGTTTCGAAAATCAATAAGAAAAGATAGAGAGTACTCATGCTTCTCCGATGTTGTGATGTGGACTTTTGATGTTTGTTGCGGTCACCTGGGTGGCTTTATAATAGTCCAGTAGAAGGTGTTGTGGATTATATGGGGATAAAATTAAAAAAACCTATAAGTAACATAATTAACGTTAAATTTAGGATCAAGTTTCTTGAAGGGGGAGTATGTAATGCCCCACATTATTAAATAAGTAATAATAATAAATCAATATTTAAATGGTATAAAATAGAAAGTAAAAGAAATAATAAATAAAGTGAAATACTAAAAAATAAAATAAAAGGAATTACTTTATTAATAGAATAAAGAGAAAAATAAGAAAATATAAATTTATGGGAAGCTAAATTAAGAAAAGGATAAAAAATGCATGATTAATTATTTAATGACAAGTGTAACTTATGAATGGAACTTATTGCATGAATGGGTAAGAATAATTCTATATAATGAAGGTGGATAAGAAAGTTTGACATCTTTTTCTTTGGTAATTTGAGGAAAAGGCTTGGAAGCTGGCATAGGTAGTTGATTGAGGGCTCGGGGATCTTAGTCATGATGAATGAAGGGTTGGTTGGGATGAGATTCATCCCCCACACTTTGTTGCGACATGCTGGATCAAAGTTTAGAGTGCAACGACTCAACCTTCAAGGCGTTGTAAATAAGTTGATTCCTTCATCTCTCAGGTAAGTTTCTCACAATTAGCTCCTTCTTATGAATTATGTAATCATGATTAATGTATTTTTAATTTGATTCAGTCAATGGTTGCAAATTTATATTCATGCATTTAGTTGAATTAGAATTTAGTCCATTACAATACACATGTATCCCTTCCCATAATTGCTTAAATTCATCGATCAATGATTGGTGGTAGACATCCATTCTCTTCACTTCTCTTCTACCCAAGACTATAAGATCCAACATAAGATGATCATTCTTCATGGAAAACCATGGGGAGATATTGTTATTGATCACTACCACTGGCCAAACAAAATAGTTGGTGTTTTGGAGAGAATACGAGTTAACTCCATCCATGGCTATGCTCAATCGTAGGCTTCATACTCCATCCTTGAATTTATCGGGTCATGTATCCTCTATATGATTCATGGCTATTGAATCTACTGGGATTCACATAACTCCTGGCCTCATTTCTATTTGAGACATGCCACCCCTACAACACGACTAATTGTTTGCAACAAAAGAGCCTTTGAATCCTTGGAATTTTAGGCATGTGCCTCAATATATTATGAGGAGGACCATGTGCCTTACCCTTATTTTTTGATTTATGGTACTTGTCATGCCCACATTCTGGACATATCTCTTTGTTTGCATATTCATCTATGTATAGAATACAATCATTCAAACATGTGTGGTATGATATGTACTCAACACCCAACTTTTTCAACATTTTCTTTGCCTTTGCACAACTATCGGGAAAGACATTATCCCTCAAAAGTACCTTGTCTTTGAGTAACTTTCAGTTAGTGGGCAATATAAATGTACACTGTAATTAAGCATGCATAAAATCAACCATTTTCTTTCTTCATTGTGTGACAATATTCCATAAAAAAATAGGTGACTTAACAATTAGTTACCTCAAAAGCATCGAGAAACACACATATGACCTACCATACATTGCTTTCAAATTGTACAGTAACATTGTTGTCCCAAGTTGGGTAGACATTGAACCTTATCCAAAGAGAGGGTGGTGGAAGCAGAGTTCCGGCTTTTGAAGAAGGTATCGAGGATATCAACATCATCCCCTAGTTCATTTTTTTGGAATGCATGTAACAAAATTCCCTCCATGGCTTGGGTATCCTGTAATAAATCATCCATACCAACCTCTATATCATTTCCTTCATCCACAAAATGTGAATAAATAATGTTACTGTAGATATTTTGAATTGGTGACTCAGGACATAGTGGGAATTGAATAGGTGGTTGATTTAACCATGCTTGGTAACTTCATCTCCAAGCTATTCTTGTTTAATAGAAAGCTCTTGATTTGAAATCATAGTGGGGTGCAACGGTAGATGGTAGATAGGTCACTCGACCTTAGAATGCTAATTGTAAAAATATTGAACATTACATCAATAATATTAGTAACACAATGTATTTAGCATGTTCAAACATTACACCAAACATTTATTAGAAGCATGGATTTTTTTTTGCCAATAATAAACATGCAACCAACCACATTATAAAACAAATGTCAAATTAAGCAATACATTTACGTTAGTTCCATTGAAAATAAAAAAATACAATTACTCAATCATGTTTTTCTTACGCCCCAAGGGGGCATCTAAAGGTAGACCCAATGCAAGGCATTTTTGAAAAGTGGTTGGTGGTCTACGAAAATTATAGTTCATTAACAACTCATCACCAAGAGACAAGTTATGTATTGCATGCACAACAACAAATCTAGATGCCTTCCTTTTCATAAAGAACTATTTGTCATTGAAGTGTTCCTCAAAAGAACAATTTGCACTAAATATTGAGGACCATGAGTTCATGGATGACCATTGATATATAAGAGGTTTTTCTTGTTAAATTCTCCATAAGCATAACCATTCATGCACATACTATACATGAAAATGTTATGTTTATATTTAACAATATTCAAGTAATTGGAACGACTATAAAGAGGACCACAAGATGACATAAGTGCTACTAATTATTTGGGAGGAACAAATACAAGTGAAAGGATGAACAAATCAAGATTTGCAACATCTATTTTAGACTTGACAATCATATAACTCTTGCCACAAAAGAGAATTTGGTTCCAACATCGGGCATAGGTATGGAAGACGACCAAACACCATACAAAGCTTGGTTGTGATAGGTTTGGTATTTGCTTTGCCTATGGATAGGAAGCGGCAAGTCATCACTACCTTCCAAAAATTTAATCAAGTTTGGTGTGTACTTGGACATTTTTACGCTCAACTCATACAACTTTTTGGATCTCCTAGTAGAGATGTTTTGGGTAGTATGGATATTGTACTTTGGATCACTAGAAATCTTCGTTGACTCAACAAAAGGAGATGGTTGGTTAATTTAGGATGAAACTCAGTTGATTTGGCTTCCAAATTTTCAAAAAATGAGCATATGGAAGTGTTCCTACGTGTCTTTTCTATATCATCTATTGGATTCTCGACCGCAGTGGGAGGTATTAGGATGTCAACTTTGAGTTGTTGATCATTAATATAATGGGACAATGTGACATGTTGAGGGTTCTCCTTCAACCCTTTACATTTTGAACAACCACATACTACCGGGGTGTCATAAAAAAGATCCAGTTCACAAAGTGATACAATTGATCTAAGATAGTTGCTATAAGATGGAATGTTACAATTGGTAGGGTAAAGTAGTTGTCCATTTTCATCAAACATCTGCTTGCAATATCTACTAGTACCTAATTTTGCAGTATCTTCTAGTACCTAATTTTGTAGTATCTGCTAGTACCTAATTTTGCGGTATCAAAATTTTCGTTGTCAGTGTGTCCCAGAAAGTTTTGGTCTTCCAGAAGCTAAGTGCAGATTCAAAGGTTTTTTTCTTTGATGAGGTATTGAACATCTGATAGTGGATTTATCAAAAATTCAAAAGGAGTCACTACATGAAGTTTAAAGTTCCCGTAGCTAAACCCTCATGCTATGGAAATGAATGTGTCGTGGGAAATACTTGGTTTTAGTAATGTTTACTAAAGTGTCGAGTTTTGAAATTCACTTTATGCAGAGGTATTGTTATTTTTATAAAAAATAGTGGGTTGTAAGCCCAATCTCCAATTCACATCAAGCCACATGCCACCAAATTTGACTGACAAGCTACTGAACTTCCAACCAAGACCCAAGGAAGCGAGAAAGTGCCCACACATGGAGCGCCAAGGAGAGAGGCTTACATAAGTTTTGCTCAATGCGTCGATCTATTGGAGGTATGCTTGTCTTTATCAAGCGTAACTGTTGATTACACCATGCACATATGGGATTTTTCCCATTACACAATAAAAGGGGCCTTGCTCTAGTGCCAACATGAATTAAACGTTAAGAGATAGAGTAGCACTCATGTGTCAAACAAGCATCGAAATATCATCTAAGAACCAACACAAGCATCTCATGAGATCGTCCAAGTGTAATCTAGATGCCAAGCACCGAGACCCAATGTCAATTACACCATCTAAGAGCCAAAGTGAAAGGGTTTCAACGTCATTTTGGTTTCATTTCAAGAGTTGTTTTGTTTCTTGGATGTATCACGATCTTGTGGCCGCACCATTGCACAACGGGTCACATTGTTTCATAACATAAAATCCCTATTTGAAAATAAGTCTCTCATCGTTGTGTGTAATAAGATTGATTTGCAGTCAAAAGATATTTCAGATTTGGATATAGAGTTTAAGCATTCAAAGACAATTCGATATTAGATAAGATAGGTGGAAAAGTAGGTGGTTAATTTTGGTCAACAAAAGGATTCCTCAATTTTTGGATAAATGAATAACTAACACATTAATGTGAATACTAGCCTCATCATCTTATCCACAGTCAACTTTATATCCCATATCTCGAGGCATTAGCTGAGGAAGTCATCTATCATGTGGCAGAATTTCAAGGAAGCAACTCCAACATTTCCATATTTTCGGTAGCGACCTCCATACATGAAAATTCAAATGCGCTACCGAAATTTTTGTATGTGACTGTTTTAGAGGCCAACTTCCAATGCGATTTTGACCAAATGACGAGGAATTTCAAAAATATAAAACATGGGTTTTTTCCATAACAAGCCCAATTAGATGCTTGAAAGGAATTTTCTCAAAATAAGGAATGGTTTGGGATCTCTGGGTGGATATTTGAAATAATTTTTTTCTTCTTCTAAATTTCACATATTTCCAGGAATTCACTCCAACGGTTCCATATTAGAAGGAAGAAGATCGGATAGCTCCATATCTCTTGCTAGAAATAAGAGATTCCATTTATTTTTTGTTTATTGATAGATTTTATTCCCTAAATTTGATAACAACCCAGATATTGCAAATGGTTATAAATTCTAGGATTTTTAATGTAGATGAAAGGGGGGTTTAGTTCAAGGATTTGGAAATTGGTTATAAAGATATATTCTTGTATTCATAACTGTAGACTTAATGTGTATGTCTCATTACTGAAGAATTCTTGTGAGTTCAATATCTGATTGTGTTTATTTATGTTCACACCTTTTTCTTCTTATTTGAATGAGATGATTGTTGATGTAACATACATTGATGGTCTATGATTTATAAATTCTTGAACATTGAAGCCTTGTTGTGATTGTCTATATTTCATAAGTTTCATTTAAGTATTTTTGTTCATAATTGGAAATCATTTATGGTTACTAAATATTCATCCTTGTGAATGTATTAATTAAACAACTTGTGAGATTGATATATTTATTGTTAGAAAGTAATGGATGTGCTCGTTTAACCATAGACAATATAACAATATTGTCACCCAACCATAGGCCGAAGCCACCCCCGAGCACCTTAACCTTGACAAAGAATGATTCCGGAAGCAAACCAATATCCAACCACGCCTAATGCATAAAAATAACCAAGATTGATCAGAAAGTCCAACCATAACCAATAGAAAGTCGAGCCTAAACTAGAAATACAGATTGTAGCAGTTGTCGACTACAACTTCTCCCCAGATTTGCGCACTTTCCCAGTTTCAGCAGTGCACACCTCTTCCCAGCTGAAATTTCAAGCTCTCTGGTACAAAATGAGGTTTGGCTACTTGTATTTATACTGTTTTCCTGAGCTATCTGGGTCGACTTCTCATTCTGGATGCTAAATACTTAATATTAATTATTTCCTTGAGCCGAATTGTATTCTAGGGTTAGTTTTAATGCTTTAGGGTTTCTTCTTGCTTCCCAGAATATTCTATTCTCGTCAGGGTTACACGTGCAGGTAAATACCTCCCGCAGCTACCAGAATATCAACACTCCCTCCTAGCTAGGGAGATAATGAAGGCAATGGTCTTGAGCACAAACATACCATTCAACCAGTAGCATCATCATAGCCATACATGCTATCTCATGATTAGATCACGAGCACCATCATCACTATCAATGTCATCTGACAACATCAACTACATCGTCTCTCGAAACCATACTCCATCTGAGTAATCAGGCATGATGCTGAGAAAGGTCACTCACTCCAAAGAGTGATATAAGAACCATTATTCTAATCCGGGCATATGTTCTAGAAGAATAATTATTTCAACATATGTTGGAAGCCACGCCATGGGCTACAAGGACCATTCTTCTAATCCAGACATACGTCTAGAAGAATAAATGTCTATCCATCAGTACACTAACCATCTATCTAGCTGATAGTCATTTTCAACACTACTGATAGTCTTCATGGAAATTAGAACAATGTCATTCAATAGAACACAACCGTGTCCATCCATAGTAGTACACAACTACAATCCAATGGTACACTACCACACCAAGTAGCACACAACTACTTAATAAGTGACACATAGTCACAACCAGTGGAACACATCCACCACAGTAGCATACATCTACTATCCATAGACATACAATCTCCATAGAAATCATATCATCTGATATCAACCTGCACAAAAAAACAATATCATGATATAAACTGAGTCATATGGGCCATTCCTCCACTCACATATATGATATCTGGAAGAGAATATGCCCTCAAAAAGTAAAACATCAGCCATGAGTTGTTTGGACTATTCTTCTCAAGCATAGAAGAATAATTGTCCCGATTTCAGAGCCTGGACCATTCACCTAACTCGGCCATTCCTAACAAAGTGCAACCCAGAAAGAATGAGTCTGCCCTAGGGAATACATGTCCCTGATTGCTGAACCTGGACCATTCACCTAACTCAGCCATTCCTTCGACACTAAACAAAGTGCAACCTAGAGAGAATGAGTCTTCCATAGGGAATGACTATCCGAACCATTTCCTAAGGAAATGACTGTCCTGCACCAACCTCCAAAAAGGACCATTCTTTGAAACTTCTCACAACTGTGAACTTTGAAAGAATGACTGCCCAACGAGGCAGACCATTCTACTTGACCACTACTGAGAGTGACTGTCAAGAAGAAATAATGTCCTAGACCATTTCCCCACACTGGCCACAAGGGGAATCATTGTCTATGGTACATCAACAATATTACTAAAATGACCGTCCGATCTGGACCATTTTCCAAACTGGAAAATGCCTGTCCGTCAGAAATCTCAAACCACTTTCTGAACTGGAAAGGAACTGCTCACCCTGGACCATTTTTCGAACTGAAAAATGGCTGTCCATAAATCAATAACACATCAATGCTCCCTCAAAAACCGAGAGTCATATCGTCTCCTTTCAATAAGGAATTTGTCTCCACGAGCTCCAACTTGTTTCTTGAGTACATAAACTTTTTCATCTTGGACAAAGGATTTACGAAAATATATGTTATTTGCTCATTTGTGGAGATATATTGGAGAACCACTTCTCTTTTCTGGACTTCATCACAGAGAATGTAATGCTTGATCTCAATGTACTTCTATCTTTATGGAACACTGGTTTTCTCTGAAGGCTTCATATAGCTCTGATCTTTACAGTATATCATGGTTGGATTCAACTCTTTTGTTTCCTTCTAGCTCATGACATTGTGGCAAGACTCAAACTGGAACATATCTAAGTGGCACTTCTTCTGTTATCATGACAGTTTTTCATGGATTATCAATCCATCATCTTGTACTTCTGAGTAACCATTCTGATACAATATCTCTGTTATAGAAATTTTTCACCACACTTCTGCTATGAGAGACTTTGCACCAAGTTGTTTGAATCCATACAAGATCTTTTTCCATCTGCATACAAGGGTCTCTTTCTGGTATACCTCAAAACCTTGAGGTTTCTCTTCATATGCTTCTTTGTTAAATTACTCTGTCGAGGAGAAAAATCCTTACATTCATCTGATGTAAACTCCAACCCATGGATAATGCARGAGATATAATGGCTCAGGTAGAGGTATGTCTGGTTACTGGAACAAGCTATCATCATAGTTTTCTCCCTCCATTTGGGAGAACCTTTAGTTCTGGATCTCACAATGATTCTATTCATAAGTATTCCATACATTTTTCTTCATCACAACTTCCATTTCTTTTGCTTGATTGTTTCTAGTGAGTTCAAACCAAGCTGGTAGTCTTGTGATTCTTGATATAA
Organism: Picea mariana; assembly: GCA_032191745.1. Lineage (NCBI taxonomy): Eukaryota > Viridiplantae > Streptophyta > Pinopsida > Pinales > Pinaceae > Picea > Picea mariana. The sequence goes on along the minus strand of JASDQU010100057.1, from coordinate 171,878 downwards.
TGATTGGTTGTTCTGACTTTTTGTTTCTTACTTAGAATCTTCATGTTCTTCTTCATGTTCCTCTTTAGCTCTTGGGTCCATGGATTTTTCTATAGATTCCATGCCCTGAAGATTCTGACTTATTCCTTTCATCATAGGATCATGGATGTGGATGGACAACCAGGGATACTTTAAGGCTTCTTTTCGAAGAAAAACTTCTTCTAAAGTCAAACTGAACACGTGCTGCTTTTCATGGTTGCTACCATTGATGAGAACATGGATAGATACTTCATAATCCTCAATGGATCATATTATTTAGGATTAGCTTCCTCCTAATCCCCTCTTCATGCATGCTTTTATTTTGGAATTATATAATCGGCTCCCTCCATCTAAGAGAGTCCATGCTTTCGTCTGCATCCTTATTGCCTTCTGCAAAGTGTCACAAGTCTTTTTCTAATTTCCTCTTGATTTCTGACTTCTTTCTATTTTTACTTCTTCCAGGTTTCTTCAAGTTTGATTCTGATTTCAGCTTATCTTACAATTGTTACTTATGTTAATATCTTCCACATGAATTGTTACCAGGGGTTGTCGATGTACTTCATCTATTCATGTGTATTGCCTGACTTGTAGTCATTGTGATAGCAATACTTATCTTGTTGTTATTCCATAGGTATTGTTTCTCTTTGAACATATTATCTTCTAAGAAATAGATATGCAAGATATGTATAGAAACTATGTAAACATGGTATGTACAAGAATTATAAAGAATATTGTTACCTGGTTTTAGAAGAAGAAGTTTGTTTTGTCCTGCTTGGCCTTCTTTGAGGGTTCCCTTTCTTCGAAAACTGATGCTTCGTGTGTTTCCTTCCTTTTCTTTAACTCGGGACAATGATTCTTGTAGTGACCATATTTTCGACAATTGAAGCATTGTATTTTTGACATATCTTTCTCTTGATTTGTTTTATTCCTGGAGCCAAACTTCTTTTTATTCCTGAAATTCTTGAACCTTGCTGTGAAGACTTGATCATCATATTTCTTTTGGGGTTTTTCTTTTGCACTAATCCTTGATTCTTCTTGTGCACAACAAGTCCAAAGTTCTTCAAATGTGGGATAGTCCTTTCTTATGTTCATGCTTGCGGAAAATGCATCCCATGTATTGGGAAGACCATTGAGTACTATATTTACCAGTTCCTTCTCTGAAATGATCTCTTCAGTAGCTTGTAGTTGATCTCTTAACTGAGATATTCTCACAAGGTATGATGTTATGCTGTCATCATAATTCATTTTCATGTTATAAAGCTCATTCTTCAGACTCATTACTTGTCCAATGTTTCTGACTGAGAAGAGGTTTGTTAGGGAATCATACATCTTCTTAGATGAGTCAAGATGGGAGATGTAGGGTATCAAGTGGTCTTTTATAGAGTCCACTATGATACTCATGGAATTGATGTCATTGTATTTGAACTTCTCCATAACTACAATGTTCTGAGGTTCCTTATCTTTTCCTTCTTCGAACCGTGGTTCCACGATCTTTCCTTTCACGATATCCAACAATTTATTCTTGGCAAGGATGAGGTCAATCCTTATATTCCATGCTCTGAAGTTAGAAGCCCCTTCTAAATTGTTTTCTGACTTCATAGAGTAAGTCATAACTGCTTTGACATGGTCAACCTTTGATTTTGACCAAAAAATCAAAATTGACGTCTTGGCTTGCTGAGAATACCAAGAGGTGCACTAGGATAGGGTGCACTAGGCTATCCAGAAATTAGGTGAATCTCTTTACTTAAGGTGCCTCAACAAGAGGGTTAGGGTTTCGTTGCTGCAACAAAAACTGGCTACAACTGCAACTACAACAGAGAAAATCCTCCCAATCTATCTTCCAACGGTTAGACTATCCGAAGATAGTGTGGGCCCATAACCTGTTAGAAAGTAATGGACGTGCTCATTTAACCATAGATAATATAAAAATATTGTCACCCAACCGTAGGCCGAAGCCACCCCTGAGCACGTTAACCTTGACAGAGAATGATTTTGGAAGCAAACCAATAGCCAACCACAACTGATGCATAAAGATAACCAAGACTGATCAGAAAGTCCAACCATAACCATTAGAAAGTCGAGCCTAAACTAGAAATACAGATTGCTGCTGTTGTCGGCTGCAACTGCTCCCTAGATTTGCGCACTTGCCCAGTTTTTGAAGTGTGCACCTCTTCCCAGCTGAAATTTCGAGTTGTCTGGTACAAAATGATGTATGGCTACTTGTATTTATATTGTTTTCCTGAGCTTTCTGGACCGACTTCTCATTCTAGATGCTAAATACTTAATATTAATTATTTCCTTGAGCCGACTTGTCTTCTAGGGTTAGGTTTGATGCTTTAGGGTTTCTTCTTACTTCCTGGAATATTCTATTCTCATCATGGTTACACATGGAGGTAAATATCTCCTGTAGCTACCAGAATATCAACATTTATATCTATGCTTCTCACTTCTTCCTTCTTTCACTTATTTGATCCGAAGTGTCTGAATATTGAGTTCATTTGCCTTCAATCCATGGGATGTAGTAGATGATTTTGAGAGTTGTCCTTGATTTTGATATTCCAATCCTAGTTAACTTGATCCACCAACTAAAACACAAACTATTATCTTTGAGGTGCCTAGGCTTTGCTATATTGTAGTCAAGAGAAAACTATAGGAGCTAACAATATCTTTGTCGTGATAAGAGCTTGTGGCATTTTTGGACTGGCAGAATATATTGCGCATCCAAACTCGATCCTAAATCATGATCCTGTAAAATTCAATGAACAATTATTCAAATGCATGTGCATACATAACATAAATTCAATGTGATGAATGAATTATAAATAAAATCTAGACTTACTGCAATCAACGAGGGAGAACTTGAAGAACTTGCAACAAGATGGAATGAGCTAGAATATGAAGAATTGGCCATTTGATATTAAAAACTTTGTTTTCCTGCATTTAAGCCAAAATTATCATCAATACGTGAATAAATTCTTAAAAGAAATTTTGGGAAACATCGAATAATCCAACTTCAAACAGAATTTTGAATGAATTTTAAAAGTTAATGATGCACCTAATTATATTATGACACCCCGATGAACTAAATTACGAGAGACACCGAAGAGTGACCTCCAACATTACCTTTGCAAAGCAAAACCTCTAAAAAATTTAAATATGGATGTTTGCATTTCTATTTTCTGAATTAAATTGCTTGTCAATGTGTTTTTACATAAAAACCACATCGATGTGCTGTAAATGAAAACCCTATTCATTATTTTATTCTTTGGCCAAGAATTAAAGGGGAAATTTGTGCAAGAGAGATGCACCAACAAAGACTTTGGAGTGGGTAGATTTTTTTGAAGAGCCAAATTTGAAAGGGATCACCATAGGTCACATAAAAATCTGTAGAGGAGAAATTTTAGGTATGTGATTTCATTTTATTGATCATCTCAATATTTCCCCTATTTGACTTTAGCAATTTTCAGTGCATTCTGAAAAAAATAAAAGGGTTTCATAGTTGCCTTCGATATTGGAAGTCGTAGCATCGTTGATGTGTCTCTTGTTTTTCCTCTCTATATTTAACAATGAGATTTTTTTTAGTAATATATTTCTATAGGGTTTCTTTACTTATATATGGGGCATTTGGTATTCATTAAAATGGGACCACTCATTGCATTGGATCCCAAACCTGATTTCTGTCAATTTTCTTTTAAAAAACACCTCTACGATTCATGGTGCGCAATGTACAAGAATAACACACCGATGCGCATGTTCCTGTCAGCAACACTGTTGAGTTTAAAATGAAAATAACTTTGATTTTAATATCAAAAGCGTCATGTTTTAAATGTGTTCGCAGATTCGATGATGCACATTAAATAGTAATTAGGCACCGATGCTTCTATCAATTTAGCAACGCAGAACATAGCAATTTGTAAACAAAACATTTTCAATTTCGTAAGAGCGCGATTAATATATATTGATGCATATAAATATTATTAACACACTAGTGCGTATTGTTTTATTATATGCACCGAAACATTATTTTGTAAAAAAAATTCGTAATTTTTATATCGGATGATTCATGTCTTTTTTTTTCTTTTTTTATAGAAAAGGCCAATAGAAGCTCAAGGAAAACAACTTATTGTAGCGAGCATGATGGTAGCTCATCCCAACAAGAAAACAAGGCAATTTATTTAAGTTTTATTAAAAATTATATATATATATATATATATATATATGATGTGTATTGGTTAAGGTGTATCATGCAAAGTAAAAACTTGAAGAAACTTGATAAGATTGTTCGCAAATTGAGTGCAAAAGAGCATAAAAGATTTATGGAAATGTTGCAAAGAGAGGAATTAGGTGGATCAAAAGGTAATCAACATGAAGTTTTTCTTTGACTTTTTCCTAAAAATGAATTTCTTAACTTTAATCGCAAACATATCTTAAACGTTCGATTTCACATTTTTTTAATGTTGTGCAAGGACCGATAGAAAGGGAACAAAATGTCGTCCTAAGAAGACAAAAATTATGAAGGATATAAAAGATGATGACTTGGCCCTTAGTTCATCTGGAGTGGTGCTAGAAGTTAATGAGAGGGGCAAATTGTTTTATAGAACTTTGAGGGATATAGTGGAAAGAACATATAAATGTACTTTCCACTTACAATACAAAAATCAATCCAATGAATCCAAGAATTAGGTTATACATAAACTACATGAAGCATTTATGAAGCAATGGTTAATGAGACCGGTGAGACTTGCAATAGCAAAAACTTACAATAACAAAAAATAATCATTTAAACAGTATTATTACTAAATATGTTTTTCTATAATATGTTCCAAAAATTACCAAATTAATTTTTTTTTCTATATTTACTTTCATGTTGATTTTTTTTTTAAATTGCGTTTTTTTTTTTCATTTTTTAGGAAGATTATGAAAATTCCAAGGGACAAATGAGGCGAAAACCCATACATGTCGGTAGGGATGTCCAAAAAAGTGTACAAGGAGATGGTGAAAGAAATGAATATAATTGCATCTCAGGAGGAGCCATCCCAACAATAACGTGCATAAGAGGTATGTAATATATTGAATTTAATTATCACATGAAATACTAATTTTCAATTGTTTTGTTGCAAAAAATAAAATAAAAATGGAACCCATTCAACATATAAGAAATGACAACGATGAATAAAAGGATTAATCACAAAGTTTCCGAGTACTTGCATTTTCGACCTTACTTAAGATTTCATGTTTGTTTTGATCTTTATATTTAAATAATCAATTTACACTTGTCCATGGATCTCTTCTAACAAGTGCTAACATACAAAGAAGAGCCAACCAATGAATTGACAGATATTGTGTTAAGTATGGGTTGTGAGTATATGTTGAAGTATTAGGTTTAATTGAACAATTGTAAGTAGCTATGTTGTTTAAATTCCGTTGTTTTATAATTAATGGAGCAACAAGAAACCTTTATGTTGCTTGAGCTTTCTAGAAATAATCTGTGTATAAAATATTGAAACGTCCAATGTTTCGAATGGACACTACACCCATCATCAAGAACACTTAAAGATGAAACAATAATATAAAAGAGATCTTGGATGGATATTATAGGATTAAAAATTAATTTTAATCGTTGTGGAAAAAGAATTTCAATTGTTATGAAAAATGAATAAAATAGTAAAGGAGTTGCATAAAAGCTATTTAATGCTAATGGTAAAATCGAAATTAAAAGAAAATATTAAATAAAATAAAGTTTAAGAAATATAATATGTTAAGTTTGTAAATCCAAGGATTGAAAAAGATGGCTAAAAATGAGGAGAAGGGTAAACAAGTAAAAAGAGAAAAAGGGAATGAATAATATTACAGCGGGGAGAAAAGAAAATTAAACCAAGAAATGAAAAGAAAGAGGAAATTTAATATTAATATTAATAATAATAATAATAATGATAATAATAAATAAAATATTAAAAAGAAGAAGGGTTAAAGATCAATGATCAATATGATGAATAGTGGGTTTCCAGGATTGGCTTACTTTTTAGCCACCTTCCCGATTAAAAATATTAGGATGTTTTTCAATTTCCAACGCTTCCCGAATGATAGTATGATTTGTCACGACGTATTAAACATGCATGAAACAAAGTATGGAGTGCAACCAACATAAGAGAGTTTGAGAGACAACATGTAACATGGCTTCGAAATAATATGTATTGTTTATGAAACACTCACTGCTATGGTACACTTTTTGATTTACTCAATCATGTATATTCTACTTTATATATAAGTCTAATATACTTATTACACTTTATTTCTATGTCTGTAGATGGAACATGAAGATGTGGAACATAAAAAACAAGCAAATCAAGAAAACATTAGTTTAAATAACCAAAATACAATATCACCTACAAGTGATGAAGAAATGAGGATGCACGCAACTCAAGCGATGACAATAGTTCAAGTGATGAATGAAAATCAATATAATTGAATGTTACTGCAAGTTGTATGTTTTGGAATATTTGTGTGTGAAAATCAACCATTTTGTTTAATGTACTTGACATATTATCCCAATTGCATAAGGACATGTTACCAATAAGTGTAACAATTATATATTAGTTGCATTTTGATTATTGTGGACCTTTACGTTGTCCCATTTCGTATGACAATGGGCCTCTTATTCATATATAATAAAATGAGTTTCTTATCTTATTGCATTGTCGAATGTTGTAAAATGTTGCATTGTTGATTATTAATATATGGATTATTTACATTGTTACAGATAAAAGAGGTGTACTCCATTGGATAACACATTAATGCAATCATTATATCAAAACACAATAACAAAAATATAAAAATCAATATTATTATAAAAAATATTGATTTTGAGATGAATAATTGAAATATTGTAAACAAAACAATTAGTTAAAATATATACATATCGATGCACTATATTATTTTGAACTCAATAAATGGTGTGTGTCATAATATAGAAAATAATATGTTTTTATGAGTTATATGCACCAGTGTCTATTAATTACATTGAAGCACCAGTGCTAAAAATTGTGAAAAAGCATTGTTTCTTTAAGTAACATAATGTACGATTGATTATATTTATCGTTCCAAAATATTATGGTGCACATAATTAAAATATGCATCGGTTCTTTATGAATAATATACACATCGAGGCTTTACATATAATATACACAACAATGCTTAGTAACAAATAATGGAGCTGACATCTATCCTCAAATAGTCAAAATTCCACTACCCTTCGGTGCACATGGTAATAAAGGAACCAATGTGTATAAATTATACGGGCACAGGTGTGCCATTAAACAAAAAAAACGGCCCGATGTGTAATAATTATATGGGCACCAACACTGCATACAAAAAATAATACGGACCGGTACATACATAAACCCAAAAAGCACCAGTTCTGCACACAACATAAAAGGCAAACCCAAAGTGTAATAATTGTAAGAGCATCGATGCTTTTATTTTTTTGTATGAACTGATGTCGATTGATTAATACTACAATGGTGTGGTTTACCAATACAAGTAATGGAAAAAAAAACCTCTGTTAAAACCTCTGCCCGCACAATTTTTTTTAGTTATAGGGAACATTTGTTAAAACCTATAATATGAATAACAGAGGTTGTAGCAGAGTTTTTTTTGAAAATTTTGTTGTAAATCTTGTAACATTAAAATCCTCTGTAAAAACCTCCACTACAAGGTGTTTTCTTTGTAGTGTGATATCTAATCGAATTGAATCTATGAATATGGTCAATGATGAGACTATGCTTCTCTGATCACTGTATGGGCATGAAGTATTTTTTGAGACTTGGTTACTTCTTTGGTACCATAGGCCAATTATAATAACCATCGATGAGCTCAAGTGCCTTTGCTTTTATTGCTAGAAATAGATCAACCTCTATTGTGTTAATGTAACAATGCACATTCTCTGGACATGTTTCCAGACAAAAGAACAATGCTACCATCTTGCTATGTTATGTTTGGACAACCAAGAACTCAACTCAATGAACTAGTATCTATTATTATTTTTCTTGTAAAGATACTTCTTATATATACATAAAATTATTTACAGCAACAGTTAAAAATACATGAAAAAACCATAAGGGTATATACAATGAACAATCATATCCTCTTCCACAGGCATACTAAAACAACTATGAAATCAGAATAAGCAGACAAGATCTAACAATTTGTTATCTCTAATCAGTAATGCCCCTTTTGCAATGAGTTTCATATGTACCTCATCTCACCATAATTTCCAAAAAGTTGATTGAGAACTAACCTTATTATCAAAAAAAAACTTGCAACGAAGTTTCCAAAGGATATATAAGGCAGAGACTCTCAAACAATGCCAAATACTAGCCAAGGAATCTCGGATCACTGATCTGGAATCACCAAACAAAACCACATTCCAATGCAAATGCCCATGAAGAATGTTTTCTAACTGAGATTGAACTAGGGCCCAACAAGATCTTGTAGATTTTAACCTTGTACAATTATTTACTGCAAACAGATTTTCAATAAAAGAACAAAAAGTATACAATGGAAAATACACACATTACACAGAGATTTTTCCCCTCAAAACCCAAACCGAGAAAACCAACATATTCTATATTCATCATGTCATACATTGTTTACAATATAATATACACATAGGATCTCGTAGCATCCAAATCCCTAATCCAATAACTCAAATTAGTCAACAACCCTAATTCCTTAACTGGAAATAAAAAACCATTGGCGAAAACCATGTGTCGAAAAACCGCCCAAAAACGGACGCAAAAAACTCATTGTCCCAGGATTTGTGACATGTATAATGGTTAACGCTATTGTTATGTCATGCTAAGAGAAATAATTAGGTGTGCATCACCTAATGGCTTTCCAAGAAGCTATACCCATCACTCCAAATGGGCACCTTATATTGGGATTTGTGTACCATGCCTCGATAAATATGACACTACATTGGGATTTGTGATGTTTCCTAGGGATCCACATACTCATTTTTTTAATCATATCTATAGACATTGGGATCCATGCCATTTTTATTTGGATTTGTGTACTGCACTGGGATACATGTCACTACTTTGGTATCCATGACAAGGATGTCACGTCATCACACTTTCCACATGGACCACTCAAAGTTGGACACCTTGATTTGTTGGATTCTTTACTCACACACATGCATTATTATTCCCTCCTTATACCACACATGAGAGTTTATTGAGGCATTTGAGGACTCTAGGAGGTGGTTACATGTTTTTATATTGACTACATGATGATGTGGCATTGAACAAAATGATTTACTTGATTGATGCCCTGATTGAAGATTCCACAGTTCCTCACTTCATTGAATTTCGTCCTTGGACATGCATGGGAAGGTTATTACTTGTTGAAATATCCACTTCCTTTCTTCTAGGAGTTGGTTGGAGGAGAACCCTTGTCGTTGGGCCCTTGGTTGACCTTTTCTTCATTTGATTTGAGGGATGTTGACTACCTTTGAGGAGGGCACACTTGATTTATCCCTGTGTTTTCTCACCGTGTGACCATTAGTTACACATTGGAAAAATTTTTGGAGGGAGCTCATCTATTGGAGGATTTTGAGGGTTACTTGTCTCCATTTGATGTATTTTTCCCATGGTTTTGACTCAGGCTAATGGTTTTTGCTCATGGTTTTGAGTTAGCAAATCATATTACTCATTGTATCAAGGAGGCTTCTTAGTTGTAAAAGGAGGATGCCTCTCTCATTTTCATTTGTTGGATATTAATGAGAAAAATTGCCTACAAAGTTCTTGTGCATCTATACTATTTTATGTGATGTTTTAGGATAATTTTCAAGGGTTTGGATRTACTATTTTTCAAGTTTTCTAGAGGATAGAGCTAGCACAAGGTCAAAGAAAAGAATCTTTCACCACTTGGAGGAGCAACTAAGGTGTAGAGTTCTTGCCTTAATCCCTTTGACCATTGAAGTTTGTGTTCCTTTTCATTGAGATAGGACGTCTAAGGGATCTTCCCTCTTGCAATGACCATGCTTTGAGATCACCTAGATAGTTATTAGAGAGGCTCCCTAGAGGAGCAATCCCTCCATCCAAATCTAAAAAATCTTATTAACCCTAGACAACGCTTGATAGGAAATCCTCTTAGGTTCCTTCTACATTGTCTCACCTTCAATCCCTAAGTCTCACCTAGACTTGTGTATGTTGAAATTCCTGAAGTCAAACCTTGGTATGCTCCGATACCATGTTGAAATTTCTCCTACTCAACACCCGACAATTATCTCAAAACAAAATCAATTTATCTACTAAAATCACAACTGAGTAATCAACTAAACATGAAGTGGAAGCAAAAATAAGGAAACCAAATCAACCACATAAGAACACCAAAATTTTTGGGTATAAACCCCTGGAAAAGCCTCAGAGAGAAAACCAATGTCGAGAATGATTTTATTATGCTAAAATCAGGACTCCCATAATAGGGATAATGTCCCACTAAGAGAAATAAAACTGCAAAATAAACTGGCAAGGTCTGACCTATTGTACAACTAATTTTGGAACACTTTTTGAGGCATACACGATTCACCTTCTTGTGAATCACATATATACCTGATTTTCTACATTGTGAACCACATATCCGTACACAAATCCTGTACATCAAGTTCTGTATGATCTGTCACTCTCCTGTGGCTTCCTTATACTGAAACCCACTCGTGTAAGCCTATTTTCTCTCTTCTCCCTTATGTGATCTATAGATGGAATTCCTTCTTCTTCCCTATCCAATATCTCTTTAAATCTTTCAAGTGCAAGAAAAATTCCTTCTTTGTTTCTACACTCTTGAATGACTCCACACTAGAAAAATTCATTCTTTGCTATCTTTGTGTGAATGTGTCTCCTCCTTCACCCTAGCCTTTATTTTATAATTGTGAATTAAAATATATTTCTAATCTCACTTGAGATTTAGATTGCATGTGAATATTGCATACTAAGTAATTTTAGCACTTTCCTTAAATAAATCAATTAACTAATTACATAATTAATTAATAAAAACAATTTTCTTTAATAATTCATTTAATTAAAGTAAATTCAAGAGTAGAAGGCTTTGGACAATTTCCACACGTCTAGACACATAGACTTATGCGTAAATACTTGTCCGATGCTACCATTGATATCAACACTCCCTCGTAGTGAGGAAGGTATTTCCTAAAGAGTCACCTGGAACCGGTTCTCTTCGAATCTGGCACAATGTCACAAACATCATCCTACATATTGGCATTCCTCCAACCTTGTTGGTCAGCTGCTCCCTAAATACTGGAAGTCTTGAAATTGATGATGCTACATATCAATACCATGAAGTTTTAAACCTTCTTCAAAGGCCTAATCTCCCTTAATGTGCTCCTAGAAGCTTCCTTCTCCCAAGAATCCATCAATGCCATTTCAAACCAACTCGGTCTCTTAACAGAATTAGAAGGGGATAACTCCCTCTTCCCATCTGAAGGTTTACTCCCCACATTGGAAGTCTGTGAAATATTCTCATCCGTTGACTGTTCACCCTTCAAATCCTCCTGCTCCTCATCCTCTGTCACTGACATCGATCCATGATCCCATATCCCCTTGGATCTTCTTATAGGTTGGCCCTGCAACCTATATAATCTATCCTCTCTAACACCAATGCTCACTATTGTGTCAGGGCTATCTCCCTCTGAACATATGAGTAGTTTCCCTCTCTGAAAAGTAACTGCAAAACCCATGTCCTCCAAAACTTAAATTTAGATCAAGTTCTTCTTCAGTTCTAGTACATATAACACATCTTCCACCTCTAGAAAACCTCTTGACTTGAGATGGAACCTGACTGTCCCAACTCATTATACACCACACTTGGCATGAGTTCCAAGCTCAACATGTAAAATTGAGTCCGTCTCTAAACAACTAGTGAACAACTCACATGTCCATGTCACGTGATGAGAAGCACCATTGTCCAAGTACCACACACTCCTTGAGTAGGTTCTAGTAGAGAGGCATGTGAACATTGAGAATTACTTCTCAAACTTTGTTGCAAACTCATCTAGTTGTGTCTCCGCTGATGTTGTTGTATGTGTCTTCTCTTGCCTCTTCTTCTCTGGACACTGTGATGCATGGTTCCCAAACTTGTGGCACGTGAAGCACTTGATTTTACTCAAGTCCTTCTTTTCTGGATGTGAAGTTGAGTCCTCACTGTTACCCTGCTTGTTGGAACCCTTTCCTTTGAATGTCCTTGTCTTACTAACAAGGGCTAGGTTCTCCTCCTCTTCATCTTCATGCTTCCTTCTCTTAGACTGCTCCAGAGTCTCTTCTTGGATGCAATCATCCCAAATTCTCTTCCAATTTGGGATATTTTCCTGAGAACAAACTCCTTTGAAAAATGGTTCCCACAACTTGGGAAAACCATTCAGTGCCACATTCACGAGATCCACGTCCTCGGTTTTCTCCCCTATGGATGCAATTTGATCATGTACATGTGTGATACTCATGATATAGATGGTAACATTATTTGATCTAGACATCTGCACCGATATGATTTTATTCCTTAAGACCATCTTCCTATTCATGTTCTTGCTCTAGAATAAACTTACCAGGGCATCAAACATCTCATTGGTCATATTCTTCTCATTTAGGTGAGGGATCATATGATACTTCACTAAATCTAGGGGGACCCTTTCTGCTTTGATATCCTTCTTATTATGAGCATCTAAAGCTGTTGGATCTATCGGGAGTAACTACTTTATCCAATAACTCCCAAAGGTCATACTCCTTCAATGCCAAAGTCACTCTTTCTTTCCAAGATAGGAAGTTGGATGCTCCATCCAATCTGTCTTCAACACTCAATGATGTTGCTTCCATCCCTAAGACATGATAAAATTCCTTGGAAATAACCTCCTATTGAAAAACTTCCCATGTACTGATCTGTACGACCTATATGCAACTGTCAACACTAGAAATCATGTATATACACAATTTGACACACTACAAATCGTGTATATACGCGATTTGACACACTAGAAATCACATATGTACATGATTGTGTCTTCTGTGAATCAAGTATGCCTCTGTACACCTGCAAAAACTTAGCTCTGCCTCAATATGTTTGTTTCCCTGAAAAATTCATCCTTTGATTTCCTTCTGCTGGTTATGAATCTGCTATGGATTTGAGATCTGGCTGCCCTTTAGAGCATCTGCTCTGATTGTTAGAAAAACAGGACTGCAGAGAAATAAAATAAAACGAATGCAGAAATAAAACACAAAAGATACACAATACAATAGAGACACAGATATACGTGGTTCACCCAGTGTGAGCTACGTCCACCAGAGAAATTTCCAGGTCCTTCCTTTTTATTATCCAACAAAATGAAGGTATACAACCTACAACATGTCCAATGTAACTTCCTCTTTTTTCTTTCACAATATCCTCTCTCATAATACAATAATCACACAAATTCACAACTGCAATAGGGTTTCCTTCGAGGGAAAAAATCCCTAAAATAACTTCTATCGTCATATCTACGACCTTATAATGAATGGTCCAGATTGACTATGAAATTACAATATTTTACAAGGTAATTTTTCCCAATATTTCGCTTCAGGGACGCTGCCCTTGAATCCCCCACCAAGGGGGGCTACAAAAATTTCCGCCCCCCACCCGCTATACACCTCTGGAAATAGTTGTGGGGGGGAAGCCCCCCCCACACCCCTCGTTAAGGAATTGGGTCCAAGCACAACTAAAACAAACCTCTGAATCAAGAAGATAATCAGGCTCCACAATCAACATTGATACCATGCTAAAATTCCTGAAGTCAACCTTTGGTATTCTTTGATACCATGTTGAAATTTCTCCTACTCAACACCTGAAAATTATCTCAAAACAAAATCACTTTATCTACTAAAATCACAGCTGAGTAATCAACTAAACATGCAACCAATGCATAAATAAGGAAACCAAATCAATCACATAAGAACACCAAAAGTTTTGGGTATAAACCCCTGGAAAAACCTCAGAGGGAAAACCAATGATGAGAATGATTTTATTAGGCTAAAATCAGGGCTCCCATAACAAGGATAATGGCCCATTGAGAGAAATACAATTGCAGACTAACCTGGCAAGGTCTGACCTACTATACGACCGGTTATAGCATGATTTTTGAGGCATGCATGATTCACCTTCTTGTGAATTGCGTATATACACAACTGTCTACAATGTGAACCACATATCCGTACGGAAAACTTGTACGACAAGTTACGTACGATCTGACACTCTTCCGTGGCTTCCTCATACTGAAACCCACCTACGTAAGCCTCTATTCTCTCTTCTCCTTGACCTAATCTCTAGATGGAAGTCCTTCTTCTTCCCTATCCAATATCTCCTTGAATCTGTCAAGTGTAAGCAAAAGTCCTTTGCTTCTACACTCTTGAATGACTCCACACTAACAAAAGTCCTTCTTTGATATCTCTGTGTGAATGTGTCTCCTCCTTCACCCTAGCCTTGCTTTTATAATCATGAGTTAAAATCTATTTCTAATCTCACTTGAGATTTAGATTGCATGTGGAAATTGCATGCTAAGATTACATGATAAGTACTTTTAGCACTTTCCTTAAATAACTCAATTAACTAATTACATAATTAATTAATAAAAACAATTTACTTTAATAATTCATCTAATTAAAGTAAATTCAAGAGTAGAAGGATTTAGACGATTTCCACACGTCTAGACACATAGACCTATACATAAATACTTGTCTGATTCTACCACTAACATCAACAATGTAGTGACCCCGTATGTCTTTCTAGGCATTGGTCTATCTTTTTGTTCAACCAAAAAATCATATTTTCCCTTTTTGTTTTCTTTCCAATCTAGGGTTTAAGCTCGCTTCATGTTTTCAATCTAGATTCCTTTTGCTTGGGTCTAAGTGGTTTTTCATTGTTATATTTAATTAGTACTCGGATCTCACAATTACTAATGGTTTCTTTCAAGAATTATCTTTTAATGTTAGCATAGTTATGGGTGTGGATTTTGTTTTATTTGTCCATCTTTGGATCTAACCCCAAGCTAAGGAGCAAATTTTAATCTATTAGAATTATTATCTATTTGGTTGCTCAAAGTTGATAATTGGAAACATACGGTAAAGTATTAGTCTTGTCTTCATTTAAGATCATTTCACAAGGATCTATACCAGTGTTAAGACATCTCTATGGTATACTCATTTAATACAACCAAATTGATGATAAGGTAAGAGGAACGATTCAAAATTTAAGTGAAACAATATGCATTGTTTGGCACCTAGCATTCATATTATTCAGTCTATGTTTCGAGGTTTCTTTTTCAGATCTGAACTTTTCATGTTGGTGTTGGTATATCTCTCAGTTAAATGTTTCACTTTAGCATTCACATAAGCACAATTTTTTTTTATCACTTCAGATCTTCATTACAATGGATACAGGTTGAAATAGGCCTACACAAAGGTCATATTTCAGATGTATCACATATCTCTTTTTGTAGTGTTATCACTTATTTATACTTTTGACACATCCTTAAGTAAATCAACTCAAGAAGAGGTGGAACGACTCAATTTATTATCCTAATGCCTTACCCTTTTTTTTGTGATTATTTGAGGATTTGTGACATTAGTTTATTATTGAGTTATAAATGGTAATATTCTTAAAACTTAACCTAAGTCATACGCAATCACACAGAGTTTGAGTTCATTAATTTCACTACTCAAAATAATACTTATGATGCTCTTGTCTCTTAAATTTAAATGGTAACTATGGTTAATGTGATTTAAATGCTATGGATATCACTTGAATTTATGGTTAGGAATGAAATTAAATCTAATTTGAATACAATGGTAACAAATCCCAAAAATGATCCACATTCTGCTCTGAATTTCTGTAGCACCTTGTTTTGAATGATCATTGTCTTCATTGATTATGAATGGTCTACACTTATACACATATTGGGGTCTCATTGTTGGTATTTTTCCTTCCCAAATAATTGTTGCAGGTGTTGACATGTTTGCCGCTATTTGAGATCATAATATGCTTTGAAATATTGATTGGCAAATTATACCTTGAGTACACATGATCTCATAGTTAATGATAACATCGTTGCCTTGAAGGCTAATGTTTTCTCATTGAATATTGTTGATATTTGGGTTGAGAAACTCCCTTATTGTCTTGAGATATTGCACTTGATCTACACCACATTTGTGGTAATATTGCTTAAGGTTTTATCATTATTTACTTCGATTACATCACCACTATGTGGTTATGATCTACACTTAAATGTATTGATGAAGGGTCTTTGGTATTGACCCCTTGTTGATGGGTTGAAACTAATCAATGTTTGTATAACATAAAGTGTGGAATTCTCTAAGATTGCTAAAAGTATCACTTGTTTATGTTCACAATAGTATAGTATTTGAATGCTAGCATCTTCACATGTTCTCTTTGAGAGTGAAGACTTGATCACTATTCATTCAATTCTCACTGTGGGACAATACAAGACTGTTTACCTTATCACTGTGATTACAACAATATATTTCGTGTATCTTTGGTCTAATCTTTGCAATCATTTCCTAACAATGACAATAATATTTGATGCTAATAATATGGTGAATGAATAATGCAAATTGTTATGGTCACTTATCATTGTGTAATTGGATACATGTTTAGCATTTTTATGGCATCTTGTGGTTCTATAGTTTGTTGAGCAAGTTCTACATTTCATGTTTCCAAGCATATTTTGGTAAATTGAATAAGTAGTGTTTGTCTAAGATAAATTATTTAATTCTTGTTCATGATTTGCATGTTCTTTACTTTGTGAGTGAATAGTGTTAGTCTTGTTCATGATTGACATGTTCTTTCCTTTGTGAGTGGATAGTGTTAATCTTGAAAAAACCTTAGTCAAACCAAGTCTCAATGATTCCCTTCTTTACTCAATGATTAGACTTAGTTTTACCTTTAGAAATACCCTCCTTAGGTTAGGAACCTTCTTCCTTAGCCTTAAAGTGAAGAGGCAAGGCCACTAAGGTGACAGTGGGTGGCTTGCCTAGAAATTGCCCCTAAGATATCCTATGTAGGGTAGGAATTTTCCTTTAGAGATAGTTTGAGTGGTAACAATTTTCAAAGCCCTTCTTTGCAATGCAATAACCCTCAGATTCTATATTCAACCAACCACAGAACCTCATACTCTACCCACAGAGTGCTCAACTACTAGCGTACTAACATTGACAACATTAAAAACAAACTAATATGATGTGGAATTAATCAGTTACATAAAAGGAGACAAAGACAACAACGATTTAAATTGAACTGTAGATTTCTAACATGGACAAAAATCATCTTTTACAATCTGAGTACATCACCAGGAAATATGGTTTCATTCTCATTCTTTATTTAATGAACTAGGTGCATGTTCTTTGGTCCACACTGAAAAACTGGGCATCCACTTCCTCTGCACGATCCCTTGCAGATGTACCCCTTTGTCTCCAACCCTTCTGAACCTTTCTATTTTTTTCATGCTTCACCTATTGTCCCTTTTCTTTCCAACAGTGCCTTGGAAGTTGGATGGTTTTTTTTTTTGATTCGAATTCTCCAACCGTTCCCTAAATGGAGGGAGCAGTTATGACGGTTCCACTTCTTCAAAACTATTTCCAAATATATTGACTTCCTCTTGTAAATGGTTCACTAATTTCCATGAAGTCTTCCCGAGACACATGGAGTTAAATCCCCTCATAAATCGTAGCATTGGGAATTGCAGCTCATGGAGATGCATCTTGGGAACCCATGTTTCTCTACTTAATTAAATATTCATAATACTCTTTATGCCGGGTTATTTTTCTAACCCTCTTCGCCAAGATGTGCTCTAATTCTTCAACTAGTTTAACGGGTAGTTGTTTCTTCCACTCAATCAAGGTACCTTCTCCATCATCTTCTTCTCCCTCATGAAACTCGCACTATTCAACCACATTGAATATTAGGGAGATGTCAAAATTCTCTGGTAGCTCTAACTTATATGCATCATCAGAAATATTTCTCAGGATTCGACATGGTCCATTTTTCTTGTAATTTAATTTACTATACATACCTCTAGGGAATCATTCTTTCCTTAAATGTGTCATTACCAACTCTCCTTCAGAAACCTTTTGTCTTCTTCGTTAATATTCTCCTTGCTTATATTTGGTATTGCTTTGTTGCAACTTCTGCTCGATGTGCTCATGCATCTCTTATATACTCTATGCAAACTCACTCACATCCACACTCCTTGTATTCTCCATATTTGGTAACTTAACCAAATCCACAAATCCTTTTGGTGACCTTCCATAGATAATCTAAAATGGACTTTTTTCTATAGACCTATTTATTGAATCATTGTAAGTGAATTCAACCCAAGCCAAAACCAAATCCCATTCTCCTAGTTTTTCTCCACTCAAACTCCTCAACAAATTCCCAAGACTTTGATTAACCACCTCTATCTGTCCATCTGTTTGTTGACAATATGCAGAGATGTACAACAACTTGGAACCCATTTTCTTCCAAATTATCCTCCAAAAATGTTCAAGGAATCTCGTATATCTGTCGGAAGTGATACTTTTTGGCAATCCATGTAACCTCAAAATCTCTCTGAAAAACAAAACAACCACATTAGTGGAATCATTGGTTTTCTTACATGGTATAGAAGCACCGATAAAAAGTATATATTTACAATTCTTTTTTTTCTTTACATTCACTGCGTTACACATTTTTAGGTGTCCAATGCACTATATACCTACAAACGTGCCGATGTAAATTTTATTAACATAATAAAAATGCAAACCTCTGGAACTAAATTTTGCGGAGAATTTTGCTTACAATTTTAGGTGTCCGGTGTGATATAGACCTACAAATGCAATGGTGTCAATTTTATTAACATAATAGAAATGCAAACCTCCACAATTAAATTTTATAGAGACAGTAATAGAGGTGACGCTTTCATGTTTTTTATAATTTAACACACCGATGCTTTCTTATATAGAAATGCACCAATGCGTCTTTAACTAATTAAGAGAATCAATAACTTTTAAAAGCCATTTGAAATTTTGTTTGAAGTTAGATTGTTCTATGCTTCCCAAACTTTCATTTAAGAATTCATTCACATATTGATGATGGTTTTGGTTCAAATTTAGGGAAAAAAGGTTACAATATCAAATTGTTAATTCTTTAGATTCCAACTCATTCCATATCGTTGCAAGTTTGTCAAATTCTCCTCCAATGTTTGAAGTAAGTCTAGATTTTATTTATAATTCATTTATCTGATTGAATTTATGTCATTTATGCACATGCATTTGAATAATTGTTATGAATTTTGTAGGATCAATATTCTGGGTTGAGTTCGTATGCACAAGATATTCCACCAGTCCAAAAATGTCGCAAGCTCTTATTAGGAGAAAGATACCACAAAAAAATGTTTGATGAAAATGGACCACTACTTTACCTTGCTAATTGTAAGATGTTATCTTCCAACAACATGTAGCCTGGGTCAACGATATTACACCACGAATTGGATCTCTTTTATGACATGCCAGTAGTATGTGGTTGTTCAAAATGTAAAGGGATGCATAAGAACCCTCGACATGTCACATTGTCCCATTATATTAATGATCAACTACCTAAAGTTGATGGTCTATTATCTCCCACTACGGTCAAGAATCCAATAGATGATATAGAAAAGACACGTAGGAACACTTCCATATGCTCCTTTTCTGAAAAGTTGGAAGCCATATCAAATAATTTTCATCCTAAATTTTCCAACCCGTCTCCTTCTGTTGATTCAACATATAGTTCTAGTGAGCCAAAGTATGATATCAATACTACCGAAAACATCTTTACTATGAGATCCAAAAGGTTGTATGAGCTAAGAGAAAAAATGTCCAAGTACACAACAAACTTTGTTCAATTGTTGGAAGGTAGCAATGAATTTCCTCTTCATATCCATCTACAAAGTAAATATCAAACCTATTACAACCGAGCTTTGTATGACGCTTGGTTGTCTTCCATGCCTGTGCCCGATGTTGGAACCAAATTCTCTTTTTGTGGTAATAGGTTTTTTTGTAAGCTAGTAGATCTATATTAATATAGATCAAGACAAAAATATAATTACAGATTTTCTACTACTAGGATGCCACTTCATAAACCAACCCAACAATAAAACAATTTCTTCATCGGGCTTGTTGCCTGAAATATACCAAAAGATAAACTGTGGAGCTTTTTAAAAAAACTATCCAAAAAATGTTCAGATGCCTGAGCATTAATATCCTTCTTACTATAGTTAAACATACTAAAGAAAGGAGATAACATGATAATAAACATTAAACAAAAGAGGAAGGAGCTTCCCAAGGAACCTGGGGGGTTTCCTCTCCATCGACGTGGAAGATGATGCCATTTTTGGCAGCCATAATGTTGAGTTTCTTGTCCATCAACTGGTTCTGCAAATGAATGAATTCTATCTGCCTCGCCAACTCATTTTGTGCAACATCCCTTGCAGTCACGACTTTCTTAGGAGAGTTTTCATGTGCCAATAGAGATCGATGGTGCAAATATATTTATTGTCTTTGGCGTCGATTGATCCCGCGTCAGGAATCAAAGGCATGAATTCTGCATCGATTGTTGCATCCGAGATATTGAAACTCTCTTAATGAACCTCATTTTCCAAAATATCCAAGTTATATTGAGCTTTAGGTGTAGTGGTTTTGAAGTAATTCTCCACAACAGTGGAAACCTCCTGGTGCGCTTGGGAACAAGGTTGATTTCTACCACGTCCCCTAGGCCTTGACCTATCCAATTATGGTCCTCCTGAGCCAAGCACTTGGCAACCGAAAGGAACAAAGGGGGTTGTTGAAGATGCAAAAGTTCTAGACTTGACGAGAATTCTATACCTAATGAGAATTACAAACCCTGCAGTGAAACTTATAATTTTCTTGAATGGTAGATTCCTCCATTATCCTTGTTGTAATTTCACTCGTACACCTTCCAACGTAATGCTTTGATTGACAATTGGGAGCAAAATCAATGTATATTTGGATAATGAGGTGGATGACCATCGTCTGAAGCTCAGAGGGACTACGAACAATGGAAAAAATCCAGTGATGAGGTCTGGTCTTCATGGTCGAAGCATTGCATAGGAGATTGCAATAACTGTTGGAGGGAGGTTGGATGGTGGCCAACTTGAACCCACTAGCCGACCTTAAAATGTTGTGAAAGCGAGGCATTGAAAGGAGGTTGTAGGATGCCTCTTGTCAATTAGATTTTTGTGGTGGTAATCCCCATAGAATTCATGGGGTCAATGGTTCGAGAAGGACTTCCAGCTGCCACTTTAATCAGGGAATTTTTGTGGTAATAGTTATATGATTGCCAAGTTTAAAATAGATATGGAAAATCTTGGGTTTTTTATCCTTTCACACGTATTTGTTCCTACCAAACAATCAATATCAATTATTGATCCAGGCAGAAATCTATGGCCACCCACCTATTCCGCTAACTTAAAACATGGGTTTCCACCTTGGTAGTTTTTCTACAGTTTTTCGGGTCATAAACTTTCGAAGCCGTTTTGAGGCCCTAAATAATGTTTTTTGGGCCTGCCACAGTCACAATGTAGAATTTAGCTAGAGCGTGACAACAACATGTGTAGTCATCAGATAGACCTTTCCAACGATCTATCATGCGCCCCAAATGAAGATCGTATGCAAAAGTTACGCCCTTGGGAAGTTGATGCATCAACTACCCCCATCGGGGCTCACAAACATTTTGGCGTTTCATCTTCCGAGGTTAGGGTTTTGGATTTTCCTTATGTTAAAAAGGCCTTTGGAGCCTCATTCTAAACATCATCATCTTCTTGCGAATGAGCGTAGCCTTCATTTCGTTCTCAAAATAATCTGGATCACTTATGCCATATTGTGGTTCTCTTTATAATCAGTTTGATTACTTGATTATTGTTAAATACAAACATAGGGGGATCCAACTAGGATTTCCATCGAAAATTCATCACATTGTTTATATTCAGTTTGGAGGAGTATCGATCTGATTAGGAGGGTTGTGGAGCATCTTTGAGGAGGTTAATCTTCTATGTTTGTAGGGCTATGACGATTTTATTGGAACCGTGAGGGTTTTACGGTCTTGGGAAGCTGCTAAGGGTAACTTGGAGGGCCTGAATACTTCCATTTTGTAGATACGTGAGCTCAGGAGGGGCAATGAAGGTACCTTGAGGTACCATTCATCGATTTGCATGGTTAAGAAGGTCTTGGAGGAGCCGCATACCTACTAGCAGACCACAAGGAGTATATATGAGACAGTCGTGAGGCCTGTTACTATGTCGAGTGGACTAGGAGGGGGTCATAAGCCCATTTTGTTGAACAGAGAGGGTCTGGAGGAAGGCAACAGGCTCACTGCAGAGTTGTGAGGGTTTCTAGACCTGTTTTGGACTTGGATCAATGGAATTGTTTACCGGGTTTTGAATTGTTACTTGTGTGTTTAGTTGTTATGTTGCAGTTGCATAACAACCCCTAGACATTGTATTCATGTTGGATTTTTCCATTTATAATAAAAATTCCCATGTTGTCTCTTATATCTCATGAGTATATTGGATGCATATAATATGTTTGACAAAATGTCCATGGTCAAGTCACATGTAAACTGTTTGTTAAAAGTTGTTAATCAACAATAGACATTGTATGCAAAGTACTTGGCAATAAAACATAACCATAAACACATAAAGTGAATGGTAAATCCTAGCATACCTTAGTTGGGTATGTTACAATGTTATTGTGGTTTTGACCCACCATCGGGCCAATTTTTTTTTTATGGAAAACTGGGCAGTGCGATCAGTTAATAGAATGCATTGGTGTTCCATTTGTTTTAGAGAATGCACCTCTTGTTAATTGGTGCAATGTTATTTTACGAGGCGTTTCGGAAAACACACCGCTATGTTAAATTTTTGACATTTTAACGACCTTGTTCCGTGAATGATACTGTCACGCTTATTTATCCTATACGCACTGAGATAGGGGGATTCCTGCAAATTCACAGAATGCATCAGGTGCAATGATTCCTGTAAATTTGTAGGATGCACTGACATTCAGGATGAGCTGAATCGTTTAAACGCACCATGTGGAAAAAAAACTAAAAAAGTCGAAATTTCAAGCCACTTTCAAATTTTAATGCAAAAAAAATGAAAATTACAAGGTAATAAACAATTTACTTGGTGTCTTCTCTCCCAACGATGCATGGTTGCACCATAGAGAAGAAATGAAAAATTGCAGTATTTTTCCAAAATTTGGAAATGTGTGGATTCTAACAATGCAACTATTGAAATCACTATAGAGAAATGCAAATGGGGCGATCATGGAAGGAGAGTGAACACCGATGCTTGTTGGAGAGGTTGGAAGCACATAATGAGGTGTAAAATGAAAATCAATATGGTAATTTATTTATTTATTTTCTTCGGTGCGTCCAAGAGTTGTACACACTAGGACATTATGTTTATGTAAGCACCAGTGCACCATAATACAACAAAAGCACCGAAGGAAAAAACTTCCTCTAAAACCTTCGAATTCGTGCCTCCGCTATATTTTTTTGTTTTAGCGGATAACAGTGCACCTTAATGTTGAAGAATTGGGGCATTTTTATTGTGTCTGCATTGGTGTGTTTGTACCTTAGAGGCACACCACTAAAAAAACCCTTGGCATCCCACCTCTGCTAACAACCTTTTCTATAAACAGAGAAGGGATAGATTTTTTGAGGAGGTTCCTTAAAAATCTCCACTACAAGGTGTTCTCCTTGTAGTGTATTGAATATAAAATAAGTAAATTAAATTGTACTTCAAACCATAACTAAATAGTTGAACATTTAATACTTGTGAAGTCATAATATCTAGAATATCTCCCAAGAGTGAAGAGAAGATTCGTCCAATACCCAAAGTCCCTAGTGATGAGAAGGGAATATATTAACAACAAAATTCATTTTTAGAAAAGTTTGTTCACATAAATTTAGTTATAACTTTGTTCGATTAAACATTTCTAAAGGTGTCCATACAATTATATATGTATATCTAGAAAAATGTACCTCGTTCATCACATCCAATTTCACACTCCTTAATACCCTAAATGAATGATCATTCATCAAATGAGCAAACTGCAATTAATGAACACAAACAATTTTCATTGTCATATATATCTAGACATATAAAAACCAAATTGTCTTAATACATGAAACAATAATCAACTATAACACATATCGATCCCATGCCCTCTCCCTCACGTGTGAGTAAATCTTTCCACCCATCTCGAAAACTCTTTGCATAAGTCACGATGTCTTCACGACTCATAGATTCTAACTCCACATCTGATTTATAAAGATATGCATCACAAGAATTGACTTGATCTCTCTCTCAATTCAAACCAACATCAATCCCCACAAATGTTGATTACAAGCCATCGATTATGGAAACCCTCTCCTTTTGACCGACTTGATAGGTATCCTCCATCTTTGAGCATAAATTTACCACCCTAGGTGGGCGAGATACCAAAGGAGATGAAGGACAATGCAAAGCAGGATATTGAAAGATAACTCTTTGATTATACATTTTACCTTTTCCAACACAATAGCATTTTGATGGAAGGTCAATATAATAATCCTTCAAGTTCTCAAAAAACTTTGCATAAATAAATATTGAAAAATAATGTGGTACCTTATTGATCCATGGAAATCTCCCATATGTCGCGAGGAATTGATCATAAATATGAAAAGTGATGTGAGGGTGTTTGAAATATTTATCCTTCAACATGACTCATTTTGGTTCTTCTTTAAAATTGAACATAGATATTGCCTATTGTTTAGATGTGTTTTCCTCTATAGCATGCCATTTATTAGGGACCATCATTGCTTTCTTGCATCTATGAATCAAATCAATAAACCCATTATTGGTTGGCCCAAGAATTTTATGAAAATCAATAAATATATTTAGAGAGTTCAAAAATATCTCCAAGCTTTGTCGACACTCAGTAAGGAGATCCAATTAGTCAAGGTCGACCTTCAATTTTTCATGGTGGCATGTGCAATGCAGAAGAGTTAATGATTGAACATGATCTTCTCAAGGAATATCCTTAGGTATATCATAGGGGCGGATGGTTATGGGCACATACTCATCCTCTTGTTAGGAATTGACCTCAAGTTGACCTTGTCCCTTTTCTTGAGCACAACCCTCTGAATGAGAATGCCCCTTGAAATTATCATGACCCTCTACATCCAACCTCTTAGCACATGTATGTACAAATACATAATTATAAATATGAGCATATATTTATTTGTGTACACACACACATATACATTTGTGATCAATTTATAATATACAAGTAAATTATAAAGAATTTACTTACCATAGATGGTGGTTGTGGTGGAAGCTATATATTTGTTGACATGGGGGGATTTTCCATGTTTGGATCATGGTACCTATGCCATGAATGAGAGTCTGATGAGCAACAAGATAACCGATCATAAGATGGTTCACATTTAAGCCCACCTATTAATGGATGCACACTCTGATGGGACAATCCACTCACAAATGCAACTAGAAAAGGGACAAATATTAACTTAGAGATCTCATGTGCAACTACAAAGTTAAATATGCATGTACACACAATTTTAAATGTGCACAAATGCAATGATCTATATACAATACATGAGACTCTATGGATGAATTTAACCCTCTTCTACTATTTTCAAATGGGGTTTTTTGACTAGATGCCCTTCTGTCACTAGACTTCCTAGAGCACTTATGCCCCAAATAACAAGGCAAAAACTCCTTTATATACTTATATATAAATCTATGTGACAATCAACAATTCTAAGACATCACAAAAGAATAACATAACAATAGAATACAAATAATATATATAATTTATAAATGATCTCATTGTGAAAGAAATATTTTTTTCTCCCCACAAGCTCTGATACCATGTGAAATTCACAGAGAACCTAGCTATAGAAATTCACACAAAGCTCGCAAAAAGAACCAAAGAGAAAGAAGCAAGAATGAAATAATTAATCGAGAATGAATGTCATAATTGTATTACACGAGTGAGTAATAAATACATGAATAATCTCTAATAATAGGTGAATGTGGCATAGATAGTTGCATGGCTAAGAGAATGTGCCATAGTCAGTGATATAGAGTGATGTAGACACTCACTGACAGCAACAAGAGTTATCTACCACCTATTCTAAGTCAACTGTCAATGCAAACCTCAATTAACAAAGTCACACGTGTGGAGGAGAGAGAAAAGCATGCATGCATGTGATATATGCCCTCCTAGCCTCATGCATGATATATGCACACCCATAGTGAGAAAATAAAATGCTACATGTATGAGTTTTCCTCCACTAATTAACTGAACTCCTAACTGAAGTCAAATTGAAGAGAAGAAGTGCCCCTATTTTTTAGGAGGTGCCCTATTTTTAGGAGATTCCCTAAAAAATAGGGAATATTCTCATCTACCTTAACATTAGACTAGAAAACTTAGAAAAAATAATCACTAGGTGAGTGTGTAATATCTCCAACACCCC